>SDVV010011986.1:0-15634 GCA_016164225.1 Gammarus roeselii
ATTGTCATGATTTCTTTTGTAAGAAAATTTTGCAGCTGGCTGATACAATTCGTCGATTTCATTCACTGTAACCCATGTTTTCAGGTTTCAAGTGAAGTGGTTTGGTTTGACTGGGTAAATTGTTTTCCGCTGATCCACGAAAGATATCAGCAGAACTGAGGAATTATCGCATATACGAGAGCGATCCTCAGGCTGATTTTAAAGTACTTGCACAAGCATCGTTTTACCTTCAAAATTAAATTGCTATTTTTTAAATTATTGCAACCCTGAAACCTTATTGCAAGCCTCATTTCAACCGAAAATAATAACGGAACACTGAGGATCATCATGATAATTGGTGCTTCCATGCCAGGAGGAACATATTGTTTCCATGTGAAAGGAAGAGTCGCTCCGTCAATGCAGTTTATTCTAAGCTAATGACACACAAAATAAAACGAATACAACAATTGGAATACAATTATTGTTATCTTGTTTTTCTTTGCTTCTAACTTGTCATAACAAACCCGTCTCCATCCCATTCGGGGCAGGTCTTCTAAACAACCGCTTTGTTTTCAGTAATTAACAGCCTAACCAGCACAAGCTGCAGTTACCGCTCATATTCCTGGCCATTACAGCGCGGCTCTGTTTCATTAGGCCGTGCTACAAGCCTGATCAGCTGGCGGCCTTAGCCGCAGACTGCTATCATTTCATATTCATTATACTCTTTCCGCTCCCCCCAACAGGGGGCGCAATAATTTGATATTCATTTGTTGTGCGGTATTGTTGCATTCCATGAGGCTTTTGTCAATGTTATGTGGAATGAAGGCGCCAAATGAATGACTGGTTACGGCGGTATTAGTCGGCAGCGCTTTCAGGTTACGGGTGAGTAGTAAGTAATCTGGATCAAAATACGCACGATGAGAGTGGCTTCAAATGCTCTGAATGCCCATCACAATCATGTGTGTTGAAGGCAATATAAAAAAAAATCCAATGCAATTAACTTGTTGAGTGACACACGCAGCTTCATCATGCGCAGAAGTTGAACAGACTAAAATTTCCTCCGACATAATGCACATTTGCAAATAATTATGTGAATCTAATTTAACTTGTACAAATAATTTGCGTTCATTCACTGGAATATGCCATTACTTCACAATATGCACAACCATCTAACTTTATTACTGACATGAGATACCGTCCGAAATAACTTAATGTGGCGTAGACAGGTTACGTGGTACTATTATGAACTAGAGCATGCTCTCTAGTCAAACATTGTTCATACTGGTCTTAGCTGCTGGCCACCTCCCTTATTCCTTTCCTTCTCACCCCCCATCTCCCCCTCACCCTCCCCTGGGGAAATTATCCCTTCACGCGGTCACGCAGGGGCCTGGGCGCCCAAATTGCATTCAAATTGTGTGGAAAGATTTGGAAAAATGAGCTTCGCTGTGATGGGGCTTGTGAAACATTGAGACAATATTAGTGGGAACACCAGAGTGGGATAATTAAGAGGATGAGCTATCGGGGTGTGTGTGGTACATGCATAGCTTCATGCAACTGTGCACCGGAGCAATAGCGTTGCTGACAAGGTGCGTATGTGCTGCAGTAATAAACAATAATAATACTGATAATAAATATCATTGTATTAAAAATCGCCAGGGGCATAGAAGCTCATTTGATACACAACTTAACCTATGATAATTTTTTATAATTCGCCAGGGTAAGGCAGACGAGTCAAATCAGGAAGCTTATTAGAAATTACAATTTAATACTTATTGGACACATATTATTTTCCTGATAGCGTCTACAGTATTTATCTCCAGCGTCCTAACATTGACGACACAGCGAGCGCATCGCTCGTGCAGAGTGCCTTGGAGATTATATTGTTAGAACAGTGGTGATGCACAACAGAATATGATAAATTATTGTCATTGTTAAAACCGGATAATAGAAACAGCGTCAACGATTAAGCAAACTCCCATTCATTGTGGGCACCCTCATTAAAACAGATAAGTCGCTTATGATGTTTCGACCCAGTCAATCCCAATACTTTCAAACATGTACTGCCGGTGAAGCAACTGATATGACTGCAGCGACAAATGAAACACATTCGAACGGGAGCTTTTTGTAAATGCTCATAAAATGTAATATTTTCGGTCACTTATGTTAATATTTCTTTCCAGTGGAACGGCTATTAACTACTTCTGAAATAACGACGTCAAAGTGTATATTGTTTTGGTATACTAGAATTACTCCGAACAAAATGATTGTATGAATGATTTTTTAATATTGAAGTGTTGGTCGGATATGAAGATGAATCGATCGTGTTACAATCAATAAACACGAATAACAAACATAACCATGCGGGCAGCGGAATTACGATCGAACATATAAATGCTGGTAAATAAATATGTTTTATTAGTCCACATATATAACTGATTTTTCCAGTAACTTTCTCTATTGTTGGATTTCAAGTTCCCAGTGCCTGCTAATGATGTATTATATATGAAATTTGTGACAAAGATTGGTAATGAAATCTTCTTCAACTCCAACTTGAGGGTAGCAGTGGAGAGAGGTAGAGGATTAACAACAATCATGTCGACTAGATAATCAGAATCCCACCTTTCTTGATTAGGCCACAGATGAAGAGGGTTTGTAATATCACACTTGCCTCAAATGTCGAACGTGAACCATCATACTTGCCTCAAATGTCGAACGGGAACCATCATACTTGCCTCAAATGTCGAACTTGAGCCATCATACTTGCCTCAAATGTCGAACGTGAACCGTCATACTTGTCTCAAATGTCGAACGGGAACCATCTTACTTGCCTCAAATGTCGAACCTAAACCATCACACTTGCCTCAAATGTCGAACGGGAACCGAGGCTACGATACAAACTTGAGTTTCATATTTCGCTTCATTATGATAAATATCATTATTTAATTCTCAGTGATGTTCCTGCAGCCTCCGGGCAACATTTATTTATTTTATTGAGTTTCGTACATTCTTCACAGCTTCAAAACTCGTTGAACTTCAAACTACGATACAGATCCACAAAATTGAAGGTTTGTTATGAATGATTTCACATAAATTAGAAACTGCGATTTTCAGAATTCTTTCTATTCGGAACTAGACAGCTGTACCTAGCTAACAGAAAAAAATCATGTCAGATTATTTGATCCCAAGGGAGTCTTCCATAAATCTTATATGATATCTTATTCTTCAATTTTGCTGATATTGTGCGAATCATTAACGTGTTTCATTGATCGACATCCTACAGGATCTAATCGACATCCTGCAGTTTCTAATCGACATCCTGCAGGATCTAATCGACATCCTGCAGGATCTAATCGACATCCTGCAGGATCTAATCGAGATCGTGCAGGATCTAATAAAGATCGTGCAGGATCTAATCGACATCCTGCAGGATCTTATCGACATCCTGCAGAATCTAATCGACATCCTGCAGGATCTAATAGACATCCTGCAGGATCTAATCGAGATCCTGCAGGATATAATCGACATCCTGCAGGATATTGTTGCTTGCCATAAATAAATATTTTCCGATGGCTTCTTCAAAATCGACTGATTTGGTGGCACCAATTCCGATATTTGCAATGTAGCCATCTATGAAAAATATGATCTCTATGTTTGCTTCTTGTTCCCATGAAAATATGTCAAACAATTGTTGTTGTAGAAATGAAGTATCAATCTTGTGGTGGCTTTCATTCGCGAAAGACACTCTTGGTTAATGGCAAACAGTAGGTCAAATGTTTCACAGGAGATTCAAGACATTGTGGGGTAACTTTTCAGATATTCTGACAACTTAATTAATTATTTCGAATTAATATTCAGCGTGAAGAGAATGCTTTTGATTAGTGATGACTGAATGATAACTGTCAATTTTCACACATAAGTGTAAACGTGGTTGAACTAAGCTCTGCGTGCAGTTGCGATGCTTCTGAATTTAATGTCAGAATAAAATAAAATGACGGATTTGTCCATTCTTTCCAATTCATAGTCGTTAGTATTGAGTTGATCACCGTGCGCTCGTTGACGATTCATAATCGTTAGTATTGAGTTGTTCACCGAGCGTTCGTTGACGAGCCTCATCACTTCAGTCGATGCGATCTTATCCAACGTAGGATTGGTTTTGGCAGGACGAAAAGGGACCGACTAACTATGCCTTTAAAGTCAGTTTGACGTCACAAACGAGGAAATTAATCAACAAAGCGGATGAGATTTCATTTCATCTATGAAGGAGTAAAAAGTAGAAATTTGATATTTTATAGAAGTTCATTCATGTGCTTGTGATTTTTGACCCTTTTCCATACTAATAAAATTTTACTATATAAATCTTTTTTCTAAAATCTACCGCGGTTATAAAAAATTCCCATTTAGATGACTCATTTTGACTTATTTAATTAGCGTGATTTAATCACCTTCATTTGTCTACCTGATTAACTTGTAACAATCTTTGTTATTGTAACTGAGTAATGTGCATCGTTCCAGTATATGAACAACAGTGATGATATATTCATCTCTATATTACCAGCGCCAAATGCAATTATTTGAATCGATATTTCTTAATTAATCGAAGCAAACACAACCATGCAACAACATAATTCTGTTGTGGCTCGGGAATGAAAACATGCTTGCCAAAAATCTAATGTTATATTGTAATTTGAAGCTTTGAATTTGCATAAAACGTTCATAGAGATACACACTCACCAACTATTTAAAAAGATTAGATCTATGCAACAATTTTTTTGTACGGAAAATTTGATGCTGACAATAGAACGAGCGGATTTGATGATATCGCCGATAGAACTTCATCAGAGGTGAAGTCCCGTTCGAAATTTGTCACGCAAAATCTCATTTGCACCTAATCAGAATTGTATTCATTTCCACGCACAATCGACGCCAGAGATCTGGCTTACGCAAATTTATTTGATCGCCCTTCTGATGAAATTATTAGTATTTATGTAAGTTTCTATGATAGTATCTATACAGCAAAACCTCTGGAGGAAACGTCCATCTGTATGTATATTCAAACTTTGAACCGTAAAATCTCGGTGCAGGGATGTCGAAAACAAATCGTGAAAATGAAAATAGGATCCAATATTACGTCTTGTATGACTCTGCAATTTCTTTAAATAATACTAAAATTACGTGATTTCAGCTTTCCAGATGCCGCATAAGTATAGGTTACTAATGTTTAAAAATTCAAGAAGTGACTCTTAAACCTTCGTAAAAGGATTAACTGAGTTTGAAAAGTGTTGGTACTTGTCACTCATTAACAGTAGACCAAATAAATGTCCAAAATCCAACAAATGTTGAGTTACATCCTCAAAAAAAATGGAATACGACAAGTGGGCAGCACCTGGAACGTCTTCCAAGATGTTGTTGCTGCCTGAAACTTTTCCTGCCTCTACAAAGCTTTCCTGTGACCAAATCACACAATTTAGTGAGGCAATAAACAGGTTAGAAGAGAGGCAACGGCCACCAGGAGATCATGCCGGAGACCATCGGTGCAAAACTTTACGTTAATGCAAATTAGCAAACAATGCCATGCTGGAGGTGAAAAGGTCCCTTGCCTGACCGGGTACGTATGATTTTTCAAAGGAAGGTAGGAAGGATGTGCTTAAGGGTCACCGTACCATGCTGTTAAACATATGGTGTCCCACTGCATTCAACTTATTTTTCACCTTAGTTTCTCCTTGAGTCAAGACGGCTCCGACCCACTGTCTGGCCCTTGGCCAAAATCATATTATCATTTCACCTCTGCCGCTCCGTATATGAGGACCTGAATGCCTAACCAGGATCTGATCGCAGATGGCCTGTGTCTGTAGTTTTGCTCCCCTAATTCAATCTGTTACTTTAGGTATTAAAATATCATATGTAATGGTACGCTCCGACATTAGACTCCTAATATAGAGCCTTTGCCCGGCCTGGTCGCCACATGTTCACGGCCCCCGGACCTCCAGAGAACAGTCTCTTCCTTCCAGGATAGGCGCGGCCACTTAGCTTTCCAAAAACACCTCAAGGTGTTCTGTCCTAAAATCCTTAGTGTAGAAGCTCTGCATGATGCTGAGCCCTCAGACTAAGTTTGAGCCCCACACCCGCAAAACTATCTCCGTGCAATATTCAAGCCTTTCATCCTCTCTCACTTGTCCACCTCATACTGACTACCTGATAGCAAGTTAAAGTGCATTAGCTTGCGAAAAGAACTTATTGCGTTTCTCTATTTTGAACTAGACCGGCTAATGAATGTTACGTACTCCAGCAAGTTTTACTTCAAAACCCCAAAAAAGCCCTGTTTTGCCAACCAGTAGAGGAACGCAACATTGGCGCTGCAGACAGGATAGGTAGTCAGACTTTAAATAAACAATACACAGTGAACAATAAATAAACACCTCGAAAAGGTGAAGACGACAATACATCGCTGAGAGACAAGGAGAGCATCACTTCCGACTACAAGGAGAGCATCACTTCCGACTACAAGGAGAGCATCACGTCCGACTACAAGGAACAGCGAGGAGCAGAACGTACTACACGGCGAACTCCAGAAAACCTCGAGTATACTAAGCACGTTAAATAAATGACTTTGTAAAAAACAAGTGTGAAATAAAGTTTGAAATAAATAAAGTGGTGTCGTGCGAGACACACAGTGAAGTGAAACTATAAAATAACTTTATATTGCTTTACGTTCAGTACTTTCTGCCGAAATGGCAGTTAACACGCTTACGATCCTTCAGGATCTCCCTAAATATGCCGGTAACCCCAGAAAAGGCGAAGCGTACTTTAAATCGGAAATCGATGCTAGGACCTTCTTGCGTACAATAGAGAATCATTTCTTACAAAACAGCATAACCGCGGACGATAAAAAGCTGCAAATCTTGTTTAGTCTGGTAGATAAAAAACGCGGCGACGCGATTAAACTACTTACCTGCTACGCTGGCAGACCGGTCACATTTAATGAAGTCAAAACTGACTTCCTTAATATGTACCCGAGTTTCCAAGTAACTGAGTTTAGACACGCAGCCCGGGCGCTATTAAGAACTAAACCAACGTCCGACAATATTTTTTGCTCAATGACCGGTCTAGGAAATGCGTCGCGTGCCGTGGCAGAAGCCTATCTTAGAAATGAAGCTCTTACTAAGGGAGAATTTAAAGAAGGAACAATATTAACGCGATCAATCCCAGTTCCGCCCTCATCGTCGGCTAGCTCATCCGCATCCGCTGCAATACCCGCTCCTCCGTCGATCACTTTGATTAACGTCGTACAGAACTTTGTAATGCACCTATTTGTTGCATCACAAACGGAAAACAAAGTGTACGATAAACTGTCAAATTTAGGACCGCGACACTCCTCTACTAAATTTATGGCTGAGACAGTAAAAACTGTCGCTCAGCATAAACTGCTCACGGCGACTAAAAAAACAAGTCAACTCAGACGAAGCCATTTGGCAGGTCAGGCAACAAACAACCTCGGTTAACTTAACGCGCCCATCCCCAATGTCGAAGATTGAAAAAAAAGCCCCTTAGCGCTGTCAATAGCAATCGATCACCTATATCTTGTTTTAACTGTGGAAAGAGCGGTCGTGTAAGAAGGGAATGCAACTCTTGTACCTTCTGTAAAAAATACGACCACAACGTAAAATTGTGTAGGGCGCGGCTAGCTCAAGCGAAAGGTAAATACTGTGACCAATGCAAAATAAAAGACTCTCACAGCACTAGCGAATGTATGCGAAATAACCGCGGTTCACCACGAAAAAGTACACAAACTTACGTACGTATGGCACAAGCAAATCATCCCACGACAGACCAACACGACGAACATGCAAGTCATGACGCCGAAAATAGTAACTGGGACTCGAATGTCTATGACGGAAATGACGAACCTAATCAGTACTGACTAGGGACCCCCCCCCCCTAGGGGACAGAACGGGAATGGCATAATTGTCCCGCGTTTAAACGTTGAAGTTAATGGTAGAGAACCAAAAGCGTATTTAGATACCGGAGCAACTACGACGCTAGTAGCTGACTCTGCGCTCAAAACTGAGGATTACGACTTGGAACCCTATAGTGGTCAAGTACTCGATGCGAATGGAAACCAAATACCTATATTAGGTCAAGCTACAGCTCAGGTCGAGACACCTGCGGGATGCTTTAACACCCGAGTTTTAATCTTTAAAATGAGTGATCGTATGAAACATGACCTGTTGATTGGCATGAACATTTTACGACACGCAGTAATAAACTTCAGCAATAAAAAGTTGAGTTTCTCACTTGGCGAAAACGTAACTAACAAAACAACTGTAAAATCAGTACTAAGACTCACATTAAGTGACAGTATAATCATGAATAATGCTCCCGCTAAGTTCGCCTGTGCCGCGACAGAAAATGAAAGTTCACCCGACGACTGCAGTGAAGCCACCAACACAGCAGAGGAAGATGCTTCGGCTAGCAAACCAGTTCTGATCAAACAGGTTGCGCCTGCACGAGCAACTCCCCCTAGCTGTACGGCCACAGACCAGTCTCAGAAACACTTTAGCGTACATCTAAGCCTCGACGTAACGATACCGAGAAATACTATGATGATAGCTACGGTTCCAACAAATAAAAGAATCATTAATGGACAATACGTGATATTACATCACACGCAACTCAGCAATGAAGTGACTATAGCTGGAGTACTAACCCTAGCTGAGAACAAAAGTGTGAAGGTCAACTTCACAAATATGAGCGACAAACCAGTACTTCTAAAAAATGGCACGAAAGTATGTAATGCCGAATATCAAACGTACGAAACTGTACTTGCAGCACAGTCAGTAAAACCCGAATTAAACGCGGACGATAGCAATATACCGTTGACGCCAGAGGACATTAGATGCGGTGACCCCAAAGAGACAACGACCCTGCTAGGAATATTAAACCGACACAGAAACGCTTTTTGGCTCCCCGGTGAACCTCTAGGAAAATACACGGGAGACCAGTTAAAATTACCACTAAAGGAAGATATCGTGATGAACAAAGCACCGTATCGAATCCCCCTACGCCTACCAAGGTAAATTGGGCAAAAATAATAAAACCATGCTAGACGAAGGAACAATTTTGCGTTCAACGTCTTCCTATAACAGTCCATTAATCATAGTCAAACACGGCGACAGAGACCTTAGATTAGTCATTGATTTTCGAAAATTAAATGAGATTAGTCAACCTTTAACCTTTCCTTTTCCGCGTATTTCTGATGTACTAAACTGCTTGGGCCAATCAACATATATGAGCACGCTAGACCTCGCGAGCGCGTACCACCAGTGTGAGATACATCCCGATGATCGCGAAAAACGGCTTTCACTGTTGGAAGCAGCAAATACGAGTGGAATCATGTACCCTTCGTGCTTCAAAGTGCACCAGGATTCTTTGCTCGTGTAATTAATGAAATACTCTACGACACTCTTGGTCCACACTGTCTCGCGTACATGGACGATATCATACAATTTAGTAAATCAGCTGAACAGCACATGGAAACGATCGAGAACGTCTTACGAAAACTGAGCGAAGCCGGAATTAAACTCAAAATCCAAAAATGCACTTTCTTCGCTAACGCGGTAAAATTCCTCGGTTATCAAATGACTAAAGAAGGCATGAAAATGACCGACGAACGAGTAGTAGCCATTAAAACGATGCCCATGCCGACAAACAAAAAACAAACCCAATCTTTTCTGGGAGCAGTAAATTACTTTCGTATGTTTTTCCCAAATTCGCAGAAATTGCAGAACCACTGTACGAACTTCTCCGAAAAAATGTCCCCTTTAAATGGACATCTGCCCAGTTTAATGCGGTCGAAAAACTAAAAATAACACTGTCTCAAGTCCCGATAGTGAAATTCCTAAATTACGACTTACCTTTTCACCTTTACACGGATGCCTCGAATTCCGGTATAGGCGCAGTACTAATGCAAAAATACGATGAAAAATTACATCCCGTAGCGTACGTATCGAAAATATTAAACAGTGCTCAGAAAAACTACTCCGCTACGAAGAAAGAAGCCTTAGCTCTTGTTTATGCACTCGAGCAGTTCAGGCACATAATTCTCTTGTTTACGATACACGTGTACACCGACCATAAACCATTGTTGGGTGCTCTAAAGAAACCCACAAAGGACGAATGTCTTTAAAGATGGGCACTACTAATCCAAGAATATGACATTAACTTCCATTACATAGAAGGTAAAGAAAACATATTTGCGGACGCCTTATCTAGATTACCAGTGGACAATGACAATACTAACACGTTGACCACAAAGCTCCACGAAGATTTACTTGCCCGAAATGAGAGCTGTAACGCCGTTCTACCAGACTACATTCCAGATAAAGTTCCATGGACTGAACAGGAACTACGAACTGCGCAAAGACAAGATTTTGCGTGCAGACAGCTCATTGGACTATTACGAAAGGACAGTACGCACTCTAAAAAGCAAAATACGTCAAAACCTATCCCTGCTAATTTCTTGTTAAATAGTAGAATTTTACAGGGAACACTCTACATAGTACGAAAAATAAAGAGAGGAACTCTGAGTAATGAATTCCTCGTACCGTACCTTCCCAACAGCCTAATGCCCCAAGCATTCAAGTTAGTCCACACCGACACAACTGCAGGTCACAAAGGTCCCGAACGAACACTCAAAATATTTGTTAGAAACTTTTACAATTCTCAAGAACGACTCCTAATAAACCAATTTTCTGATGATTGTGAGTTGTGCACTCAAGCTAAAAAAGTACCCAAACCTGTTCCAATAGAGAAGTAACCTGTTCCAATCCGACCCTTTCACACCATATCGTCTGACATCTTGGGTCCTCTGAGAGTAACTGAAGACGAAAATCAGTACATACTGACATTCAGAGACTACACCACTAGATACACGATCCTTTTTCCATTAAAACACAAGGACACAGACTCCATAATAGAAGCATTACGACAAGTCAATTCTCATTACGGATCGAGTTCCATTCCGATAACTGATAATGCTTCCGAAAACACTTCTGTTAAATTAATTAACTTTCTCGAATACTACAACACTAAAAAGGTGGAAATTGCCCCTTATCACCCAGCGTCACAAGGACTCTCTGAACGCATCAACAGAGAAGTTAACAAACTGTTAAGAATTTATACAACGCAACTAGCCATCAACGATTGGGATAAATTATTACCAGTCATACAACTAAGTATTAACAACACATACAACAGCAGTATACGAGAGGCTCCATTCTATGCCCTGTATGCATACGATTTAGCTACCATTACTTTCACTCCCCCCAAACTACAGTACAGTGAAGACGAACTACATCAACATATGCGACGCTTGCAACAAGTGCGAACGCACTGTAGAGACACTCTCCTTGCAGCACAATCTTCCTACACCGATTACACCAACGCGGGAAGAACAACCAAATGCATCTTAGTAGGAGATCGAGTCTACGCAATCCTTCGGCAGATTACCAGACAAAAACTAGACTTGCCTGTTAGTGGACCTTTTTCTGTCATCAAAAACAAGGGAAAACCTTGGGAGCTCCAAGAAATTGCCACCAAGAAAACATATGTAGTCCACCCCGATTACATCATCACCCGGCAACGGTCATGCTGCCCGCCACCTCCACTGACCCGTCGGCAAACAGCAACGCCACCAGCTGCTGTCTTCCACGAAGGACGACTACCCCACTTGTCCCAGGCGAAGAAGCAAGAAGAGCGTCTCCAGCTCACGTTTATATTCTTTTGTTTTTGCTTTTGATAATCACTTTGTAATCGTAGATTGGATTAATTAATATAGTATATCAATTACTCAATTAATAATGAGGGAGTGGTTGATGAACATATGGTGTCCCACTGTATTCAACTTATTTTTCACCTTAGTTTCTCCTTGAGTCGAGACGGCTCCGACCCACTGTCTGGCCCTTGGCCACAATCATATTATCATTTCACCTCTGCCGCTCCGTATATGAGGATCTGAATGCCTAACCAGGATCTGATCGCAGATGGCTTGTGTCTGTAGTTTTGCTCCCCTAATTCAATCTGTTACTTTAGGTATTAAAATATCATATGTAATGGTACGCTCCGACATTAGACTCCTAATATAGAGCCTTTGCCCGGCCTGGTCGCCACATGTTCACGGCCCCCGGACCTCCAGAGAACAGTCCCTTCCTTCCAGGATAGGCGCGGCCACTTAGCTTTCCAAAAACACCTCAAGGTGTTCTGGCCTAAAATCCTAAG
Organism: Gammarus roeselii; assembly: GCA_016164225.1. Classification (NCBI taxonomy): domain Eukaryota; kingdom Metazoa; phylum Arthropoda; class Malacostraca; order Amphipoda; family Gammaridae; genus Gammarus; species Gammarus roeselii. Next base: position 12,253 of record SDVV010011986.1, read on the forward strand.
TGTATAAGCTCTGCACGATGCTGAGCCCTCAGACTAGGTTTGAGCCCCACACCCGCCAAACTATTTCCGTGCAATATTCAAGCCTTTCATCTTCTCTCACTTGTCCACCTCATACTTACTACCTGATAGCAAGTTAAAGTGTATTAGCTTGCGGAAAGAACTTATTGCGTTTCTCTATTTTGAACTAGACCGGCTAATGAATGTTACGTATCCAGCAAGTTTTACTTCAAAACCTCAAAAAAGCCCAGTCTTGCCAACCAGTAGCGGAACGCTAACACATGCATATGACCTTAAAACGGCCGTTTGCTCAAGCGACACTGAATCTTATTCAAGTGGTCAAGAAATCGTGCTCAAGGACTTGGGCCCTTGCCTAATAAGGGGGAAAGGCTTTGGTGGAGGGTCAATTGGATGATGTGCAAAAAAAGATGGGAGGTCCATTCTTATAGGGATACTGCACCTATCATAGGATGGTATAGGAGGGACATGCTTAAGGAACACAGCACCTATCATTGGATGGTATAGGAGGGACATGCTTAAGGAACACAGCACCTATCATAGGATGGTATAGGAGGGATATGCTTAAGGAACACAGCACTCATCATAGGATGGTATAAGAGGGACATGCTTAAGGACCATAGCACCCATCAAAGGGTGGTATAGGAGGGACATGCTTAAGCAACAAAGCACCTATCATAGGAAGGTATAGAAGGGACATGCTTAAGGAACAAAGCATCCATCATAGGATTGTATACGAGGGACACGCTTAAGGCACACAGCACCTATGATAGGATGAAATTGGAGGGACATGCTTAAAGCACACAGCACCAATCATAGGATGGTATAGGAGGGACATGCTTAAGGAACCCAGCACCAATCATAGGAAGGTATAGAAGGGACATGCTTAAGGAACACAGCACCCATCATAGGATGGTACAGGAGGGGCATGCTTAAGGAACACAGCACCCATCATAGGATGGTATAGGAGGGACATGCTTAAGGAACACAGCACCTATCATAGAATGGTATAGGAGGGACATGCTTAAGGAACACAGCACCTATCATAGGATGGGATTGGAGGGACATGCTTAAGGCACACAGCACCAATCATTGGATGGTATAGGAGGGACATGCTTTAGAAACACAGCACCCATCATAGGATGGCATAGGAGGGACATGCTTAAGGCACACAGCACCTATCATAGGATTGAATTGGAGGGACATGTTTAAGGCACACAGCACCCATCATAGGATGGTATAGGAGGGACATGCTTAAGGCACACAGCACCTATCATAGGATTGAATTGGAGGGACATGTTTAGGGCACACAGCACCCATCATAGGATGGTATAGGAGGGACATGCATAAGAAACACAGCACCCATCATAGGATGGTATAGGAGGGACAGGCTTAAGGAACACAGCACCATTCATAGGATGGTATATAAGGGACATGCTTAAGGAACACAGCACCCATCATAGGATGGTATAGGAGGGACATGCTTAAGGAACACAGCGCCTATCATAGGAAGGTATAGAAGGGACATGCTTAAGGAACAAAGCACCTATCATAGGAAGGTATATAAGGGACATGCTAAAGGAACACAGCACCCATCATAGGATGGTATAGGAGGGACATGCTCAAGGCACACAACACCTATCATAGGATGGTATAGGAGGGACAAGCATAAGAAACACAGCACCTATCATAGGATGGTATAGAAGGGACATGCTAAAGGAACACAGCACCCATCATAGGATAGTATAGGAGGGACATGCTCAAGGCACACAACACCTATCATAGGATGGTATAGGAGGGACATGCATAAGAAACACAGCACCTATCATAGGATGGTATAGAAGGGACATGCTTAAGGAACACAGCACCCATCATAGGATGGTATAGGAGGGACATGCTTAAGAAACACAGCACCCATCATAGGATGGTATAGGAGGGACATGCTTAAGGAACACAGCACCCATCATATGGTATAAAAGGGACAGGCCCAAGGAACACAGCACCCATCATAGGATGGTGTAGGAGGGACATGATTAGTGCACAATACTCGTTGCATAAAACGGTAGCCGGGCTATCATTAAGGGATACTGCACCAAGCAAAAGAAGGTAGGAAAGAAATGCTTCAAGAACCACAAATATTGCATAGTATGATATGAAGGCCGTGTTTAAGAGACATTTCCCCTTGCATTATAAGGTATGAGGACCATGCATACGAAACATAGATCATTAAAAAGAGGGTAGGGGTGATTTCTGAATTGTGGAATGCTGCAAGAGAATATTGTGTTTGGGACAGGGCACTTTGCTGGGCTATGGGCTTATTGGTAAAGAGAAATGTCTCTTAGGCTTATGATAACGTTTAATACGCCTAAAAAAATAACAGGTTCCAGATTCTTGACCAATATGCGTCGCCTAAACTTTTCTGCACTTTCTTGACTAACAAATGAGAATACATTAAACTAATCACGCGGTAACCAAAACTGTATTTGGCATAGTTTACAATTTATATTTCATTACTAGAGGCACTATGATGTAGATGGCAGGTAATATGCAACTAATACGCAAGTCAAAAACCTCTGTTTTGAGTTAGGCCTTAGAGGTTTAATGTGATGATAACCTTCTCGTATTGATGGCCACCAACGCGTTACCTCCTTTGATTTCAGCAATTGTCGGCCAATTCACTCATCGCTCCCTCTGATATTTTCAGGTCTCTGACTCCTTGTGAGGAAATAAAGACACCACAGCCACAGTGCGCTATCATTAGCGCTAGTATTGAATGGTGCTGTACCAATAGTCACTAATGACGCTGAGCAGAGAATTTTTCATGATGGAAAGGACGCTCCTCCTCTCAACCCCTCCTCTGTGACGAAGAGAGGCAATTGACGCTTCTTGGTGGCAAGGACTCTTCTCCTCTCAACTCCTCGTCTGTGATGAAGGGAGACAATTGACGCTTCATGGTGGCAAGGACGCTCCTCCTCTCAACTCCTCCTCTGTGATTAAGGGAGGCAATCGACGCTTCATGATGGCGAGGACGCTCCTCCTCTCAACCCCTCCTCTGTGATGAAGGGAGGCAGTTGACGCTTCATGATGACAAGGACGCTCCTCCTCTCAACCCCTCCTCTGTGATGAAGAGATATTAGGGAAATGATCGATCATCGCTCCGGGTTGCACGGGATCAAGATATTGCGCGGTTTAGTGCATAACCAGAATGGTATGCTGTGGGATGATGTGTTTGTTTAAAGAAAGGATATAAATGAGAACGTTAGTAAATAAATCCAATTAATTTATCGTAGATAATAACAGAAAACATTATATGTTTACTCTGTTTTAACGTAAAAAGTGGCTCTTTCAATTCAATTGAAGTCATTCC
>SDVV010011987.1:0-15634 GCA_016164225.1 Gammarus roeselii
TATATATATATATTAAAGCGTTTGCATACGATAATCAAAGTCCCGAATGACTTTTGATCGATGATTCACGCCTCCTCGGGATTTTAGCCAATGAACACGCGCTCTCCTGCGTGCTCATTGGCTGGAATCCCGAGGAAATGTGACTCATCGTTCGAAAGGCTCAAGGCTTTCGGGACTTAGAACATCGTGCGCGGAGGGTTTTATGCACAGCTTGCCTAGAAGCAATAAGGTATAGAAACTGGGGCATAGGTGACATAGAAAAATGACAAGATTATAGAAATAGAATGTGGAACGAAGGAAACTAATTAATGATAGAAGTGCGTATGAATAACATCTGTTCTAAGCAACGAATTATTTGTCTTCGTTATTCAATGACTTGGACTGTTGTCAAAATCTTGACTAAATATTGGGTCATTTCCAAATGGTCTTTCAGGAGATATCTTATGTTTAGACTCTCGGTCGTGCACAAGGCTTACAATAGTTAATTGGTTAGTCTATAACGTTAACAAATTGGACTCTCAGTCGAGCACAAGGCTTACAATAGTTAATTGCTTAGTCTATAACGTTAACAAATTAGACTCTCGGTCGTGCACAAGGCTTACAATAGTTAATTGGTTAGTCTATAACGTTAACAAATTAGACTCAGGGTCGTGCACAAGGCTTACAATAGTTAATTGGTTAGTCTATAACGTTAACAAATTAGACTCTCGGTCGTGCACAAGGCTTGCATTGGTTAATTGGTTAGTCTGTAACGTTAACAAATTTTACAAGTGATTCTGAACCTATAATGAAAAAAAAACTATAGGAAATACATTTGAGCTTCTGTAGCTCTAATATGCACGTGGGCGGTTGTAGCACTATTCTGCATGCCAGCTTCTGTTCTAATCTGCATGTGAGCTTCTGCAGTTCTAATATGCATGTGAGCTTCTGCAGTTCTAATATGCATGTGAGCTTCTGCAGTTCTAATATGCATGTGAGCTTCTGCAGTTCTAATATGCATGTGAGCTTCTGCAGTTCTAATATGCATGTGAGCTTCTGCAGTTCTAATATGCATGTGAGCTTCTGCAGTTCTAATTTGCATGTGAGCTTCAGGCTGCATGCATCGCGCGTGCATTCTTGCGGTCCAATAAGAGACACAAGAGCGAATGATAAGTGCATTGCTTACACGAATGCACGTGCATGCATGCACGTGCCTTGTAACCACGAACGCGGCGCCTGCATGCATGTACCTTGTAATCATGAACGTGGCTGCTGAATGCATGCACGTGCCTTGTAACCACAGACGCAGTGCCTGCATGCATGTACCTTGTAATCATGGACGTGGCTACTGCATGCATGCATGCATGCATGCATGTACCTTGTAATCATGGACGCTGCTGCTGCATGCATGCATGCATGTACCTTGTAATGATGGATGTGGCTGCTGCATGCATGCACGCATGTATCTCGTAATCATGGACGCGGCTGCTGCATGCATGCACGCATGTACCTTGTAATCATGGACGCGGCTGCTGCCTGCATGCATGTACCTTGTAATAATGGACGCGGCTGCTGCATGCATGACGTGCCTTGTAACCACGAACGCGGCGCCTGCATGCATGTACCTTGTATTCATGAACGCGGCTGCCGCATGCATGCATGTGCCTTGTAACCACAGACGCAGCGCCTGCATGCATGTACCTTGTAATCATGGACGTGGCTGCTGCATGCATGCATGCATGCATGCATGCATGTACTTTGTAATCATGGACGTGGCTGCTGCATGCATGCATGCATGCATGTACCTTGTAATCATGGACGTGCCTGCTGCATGCATGCACGCATGATCCTCGTGATCATGGACGCGGCTGCTGCATGCATGCACGCATGTACCTTGTAATCATGGACGCGGCTGGTGCATGCATGCACGCATGTACCTTGTTCTCATGAACCCGGCTGCTGCATGCATGCACGCATGTACCTTGTGATCATGGACGCGGCTGCTGCATGCATGCACGCATGTACCTTGTAATCATGGACGCGGCTGCTGCATGCATACATGTATGTACCTTGTAATCATGGACGCGGCTACTGCATGCACGCATGTTCCTTGTAAACATAGACGAGGCTGCTGAATGCATGCATGTACCTTGTAATCATGAACGCGACTGCTGGACGCATGTACATTGTAATCATGGACACGGCTGCTGCATGCATGCACGCATGTACCTTGTGATCATGGACGCGGCTGCTGCATGCATGTACATTGTAATCATGGACGTGGCTGCTGCAAGCATGCATGTACCTTGTGATCATGGACGAGTCTGCTGCATGCATGTACCTTGTAATCATGAACGTGGCTGCTGCATGCATGTATGCATGCATGTACCTTGTAATCATAAACGTGGCTGCTGCATGCATGCACGCATGTACCTTGTAATCATGGACGCGGCTGCTGCATGCATGCTTGTACCTTGTAATCATCTACGCGGCTGCTGCATGCATGCATGTACCTTGTAATCATGGACGCGGCTGCTGCATGCAAGCACGCATGTACCTTGTAATCATGGACGCGGCTGCTGCATGCATGCATGTACCTTGTAATCATGAACGCGACTGCTGCATGCATGCACGCATGTACCTTGTAATCATGGACGCGGCTGCTGCATGCATGCACGCATGTACCTTGTAATCATGGACGCAGCTGCTGCATGCATGCATGTACCCTGTAATCATAAACGCAGCTGCTGCATGCACACATACATGTACCTCGTAATCATGGACGCGGCTGCTGCATGCATGCATGTACCTCGTAATAATTGACGCGGCTGCCGCATGCATGCATGTACTTCGTAATCATGGACGTGGCTGCTGCATGCCTGCACGCATGTACCTTGTAATCATGGACGCGGCTGCTGCATGCATGCACGCATGTACCTTGTAATCATGGACGTGGCTGCTGCATGCATGCACGCATGTACCTTGTAATCCTGGACGCAGCTGCTGCATGCATGCATGTACTTTGTAATGATGGACGCGGCTTCTGCATGCACGCATGTACCTTGTAATCATGGACGCGGCTGCTGCATGCATGCATGTTCCTTGTAATCATGGACGCGGCTGCTGCATGCATGTACCTTGTAATGATGGGCGCGGCTGCTGCATGCATGTACGCATGTACCTTGTAATCATAGACGCGGCTGCGCCATGCATGCACGCATGTTCCTTGTGATGATGGACGTAGCTGCTGCATGCATGCATGCATATACCTTGTAATGATGGACGCGGCTGCTGAATGCATGCAGCCATGTACCTTGTAATCATAGACGTGGCTGCTGCATGCAAGCACGCATGTATCTTGTATTCATGGACGCAGCTGCTGCATGCATGCACGCATGTATGTACCTTGTAATCATTGACGCAGACGCTGCATGCATGCACGCATGCATGTACCTTGTAATCATGGAAGCAGCTGCTGCATGCATGCACGCATGCATGTACCTTGTAATCATGGACGCGGCTGCTGCATGCATGCATACATGCATGCATGTACCTTGTAATCATGGACGTGGCTGCTGCATGCACGCATGTTCCTTGTAATCATGGACGCGGCTGCTGCAAGCATGCATGTACCTTGTTATCATGGACGCGGCTGCTACATGCATGCATGCATGCATGTACCTTGTAATCATGGACGCGGCTGCTGCATGCATGCCCGCATGTAACTCGTAATGATAGACGCGGCTGCTGCATGCATGCATGTACCTTGTAATCATGGACGCAGCTGCTGCATGCATGCACGCATGCATGTACCTTGTAATCATGGATGCAGCTGCTGCATGCATGCATGCATGCATGTACCTATTAATCATGGACGCGGCTGCTGCATGCACGCATGTACCTTGTAATCATGGACGCGGCTGCTGCATGCATGCATGTACCTTGTAATCATGGACGCGGCTGCTGCATGCATGCATGTACCTTGTACTCATAAACGCAGCAAGCTACATGCATGCATGTACCCCGTAATCATGGACGCGGCTGCTGCATGCATGCTTGCATGCATGTACCTTGTAATCATGGATGCAGCTGCTGCATGCATGCATGCATGCATGTACTTATTAATCATGGACGCGGCTGCTGCATGCACGCATGTACCTTGTAATCATGGACGCGGTTGCTGCATGCACGCATGTACCTTGTAATCATGGACGCGACTTCAGCAAGCATGCATGTACCTTGTAATCGTGGACGAGGCTGCTGCATGCATACACGCATGTACCTTGTAATCATGAACGCAGCTGCTGCCTCCATGCATGTACCTTGTAATCATGGGCGCGGCGGCTGGATGCATGCATGTACCTTGTAATCATGGACGCGGCTGCTGCATGCATGCACGCATGTACCTAGTGATCATGGACGCGGCTGCTGCATGCATGCATGTACCTTGTAATCATGGACGCGGCTGCTGCATGCATGCACGCATGTACCTCGTAATAATAGACGCGACTGCTTCATGCATGCATGTACCTTGTAATCATGGACGCAGCTGCTACATGCATGCATGCATGCATGTTCCTTGTAATCATGGACGCGGCTGCTGCATACACTCATGTACCTTGTAATCATGGACGCGGCTGCTGCATGCATGCATGTACCTTGTAATCATGGACGCGGCTGCTACATGCATGCATGCATGCATGTACCTTGTAATCATGGACGCGGCTGCTGCATGCATGCACGCATGCATGTACCTTGTAATCATGGATGCAGCTACTGCATGCATGCATGCATGTACCTATTAATCATGGACGCAGCTGCTGCATGCATGCATGCATGTACCTTGTAATTATGGATGCGGCTGATGCATGCATGCATGTACCTTGTAATCAAGGACGCGGCTGCTGCATGCATGCATGTACCTTGTAATCATGGACGCGGCTGCTACATGCATGCATGCATGCATGTACCTTGTAATCATGGATGCGGCTGCTGCATGCATGCATGTACCTTGTAATCATGGACGCGGCTGCTACATACATGCATGCATGCATGTACCTTGTAATCATGGACGTGCTGCTGCATGCATGCATGTACCTTGTAATCAAGGACGCGGCTGCTGCATGCATGCATGTACCTTGTAATCATGGACTCAGCACCTGTACGCATGCACGATTGCACGCATGCACGATTGCACGCATGCACGATTGCACGCATGCACGATTGCACGCATGCACGCGTGCATGCGGGTGGTCGGTCTCCTTTCGTGCACTCCACCTTGTATTGATAAGGAACCTCATAATGTATGTCCTCCACATTGTGCACCAGCTCTGCACCTGACTCCTCTACCGTATCCCAGGATTTATGTATTCATAATTCTTACGCATCGTATCCCTGTTTCTCTAGTAGCTAGGAAAATTCAAATTACTGGATGAATCAGGGTTAGCCTTACTCATCGAATAATTAATATTAAGACGTATTAGTCTGGAGGCTGTGGGAAACATTTCTCATTCCCTGCCAACTAAGACATTCCATTGCAAGCCTATGTGTGTATTGGATTCGCAAAGGATGTCTGGTCGTCATCGGTTGGCATTCCCGAGGTGAAGAGGGTAGAAACCCCGACTCCCTCCATCTCTGGTTTGTCAGCCGCTGAGTTCGATTCCTTCCTCTCGAATCAGACCAGACGGGTAAATATAATCTTTCGAGTGGAAGCGTTAGACCGTGGTCGGAGCAATGTAAGCGAATAGGCCTGCCACCACGCGATTGCTAAATGGCGGGTTACCGCCTAGTTGGTTCCCAGAATGGACGTGTGTTCCCACCCTCCGATCAAGTGGATAATGTTCTCAAATGCTCCCAAATGACGCCAAATTGTAGATTAAGACATTTTTTTGATTAAAATACTCATACTGTGACGTAGTGATAGTTGTAGACTGACCTACTATGAGAAGAGGGAATTAAGGTAGTTAGTTATAGGAAATTAGAGACTCGGATGACAGCCACTGTTAAAATTTTCGGACCACCATGATGCCCGCGCTCACTTAACCATAAAATAAGGTAAATGTCTTCGAATAATGCAAATACACAACAAATAAGTACAGTCTGGATGATATGGCTATTATCACGATCAAGTCTCGTAACATAGTTAAGATTAGTATCAAAAATAAATGTAAAGAAGTTATTCCAAGCGGTCGGGGAGATAAAAAGTGCTACAGTAAATCCCGACCACAGAGGCATCCAGATATTTCTCGTGCCCATCTAAGAATTCAGCTTCACAAAATCGTCAACCTGTCGTACTTTTATTTGCCAAACATGTTTGACTTCGCTAAAGTCGTCAAGTGGATAAATACATAACGTATAAATTGTTCAGCGTATTGCAAGTATAGTTGACAACATTATGGTAAGCATACCTGCTTTTAAAATAGAATTTGAAGATCTTCTGCACTATACAAAGTTAGACCATCTTTAAAGTAACAGATCTTGCTGATTAAGGCCTGTGCAATTTACGGAATTAGCCATCTCTAAAAATTCACAGATCATACTAATTTAAGCCGTTCAATGTACAGATTTTCACCTTCTCTAAAGTCTCACAAATATTGCTCACCGAACCAGAGCACAACAGAGGTAGACCATCTTCGAAGCTTAAGTCAGTGCATCCAGCAAGGAGAGTCAGACCATCTTCAAAGTCTTGCCGATATAAGCCCCTGCACCGTGCAGTCACGTCGAACAAAGAAACGAGCAAAGAAAAACCGAAACTCTATGTAGAGCTTTTCGATCACTGGACCAAAATCCTGGGATAACCTTCCAACAGATCTCAAAAATCTAAAATCAAACAAATCCTTCAAGAACAAGCTCAGTAAACACTTATTGGCCGACTAATTGAAACCCGTAAATTTCTTAGTCTACAATTTTATCGTGAACCACCATCTTGTCGTTTCTACCCTGAAGTTACATTCACCTGCTGCCGCTTGAATCATCAAACGATAGTTTCTGCGAATTACTCAAATTGATTTGATGCTAAAACCTCTCTTTTATAGAAAGATTGTGCGCTTCCTTTGTCTTCCCGATTAATGATGTACATTATCTCTATCGACCACCCAAAAATTTACGTATCACCTCCACATCCCATCGCTAGCATGCTCTCTCCTCTCTAAACAGCTTCTTAGAAACAAGTTATCTTCTCATAGTATCCGTAGGTAGCTCATCTCTCAACTGCTACTCAATTGTTAACTTTCCGGGCAAAGGTACAGAACCTTTTCTGAGGTAACAATCTTTGTCATAGGAACAAACAGAGTGCCTTGTCTTTTCGAGAAGGAGTGTGCTCATCTCGCCTCTGTTCTCCACTGTTGTATGATTCGAATATTCACCCATTTTTAATAATGTTATGGCTATTAAAAACTATGATAATGATTCGTTGTTATTCTATTTGTAGTAGTTGAATGTGTTCTGTTCAATGATTTTGATATTGATAGCAAATGTTGTCATCAGGCCTCAAGTGACGGATGTGTTATATTGTTTCTGATTGAGCAATGAATTAGGTATCTTATTCATACTTCCCTGTAACTCGTTATTGCACCTCCACACTAATCATAATTGCCCCTGCCAATTACCCTCGTTGTTAACTAACAGCTCATCTATTTTAGTGACTCAATCGTTTAGGCATAAACTAAAAGTGTGTTCTGTCTCTCATTATTGGAAAAGTAAATTCGAGAAAAATATATATATATATATATAAATATATATAATTTATCCTACCATTATTGCTGTATAATTTTTATGTTACAGTCGCTGTCATAAAAGGTAACATAGTTCTTCATTCTTTTCTAGTAGAAATACGTCCATATGAGTTTTGTACTCCCCAACTGAATTATACTGATTATCATCCATATATGTATGTAGGTATGTACTCGTATGTATGTGTGTTTGTAGGTGTACATGTATATGTAAATATATGTCCATGTATGTGATGTATGCATGTATGTGTAGGTATATGTCCGATGGTATATTGTGAATTCCGTTCGGCCCACTAGAGATGAGCTGCAATGTATCCAATTTGGATTTATCATTTTGGATTTATCAATCTCATGCCCATGTGTGTCTTACCTAACAATATTAGTTTATAAGATTTTCGATAGCATATATTGTGAATCGTGTTTGGCATTCGGTTAGGTAGCATATATTGTCGGCAGCCGGTTTTGCCAACCGGCTGCCGACAAGAGATGAACTGTCCCAAATTCATTTTTTTCTCTCGTTGCACTAATCCAAGTAACACATTTGAAAACTAAATTTGATGTGTTATACCTTAGTATTGCTAGACGATGTAAATGAATGATTTAATAATAATAATAAGACCATTTCTGAAGCCAGACAATTAATGTTAATTATAGCTTGTGCACTATACCATGGTAAACCATTGGAAAGTCTCGCGGAAAATGTTGATTTTTTGTCATGTCCCCGTACTTGGGCAATGTCAATGCGTAACGAATGAGATTTCCTGCGAGTAGACGCTCATCAATAACATCCCTATTACATTAGACATGCGCTGGCCGGAAGGTCGGGAAGTAAAGTCTGACAAGGTAATTTATAAAACGAGAACCTATGAGCAGCAAACAAGTTGATATGAAGCAAACGGAAATCATTTGGGTGCATACAGCAATCAAGATGACGCCCGGTACAGGGACAAAAACGTCATGGGTCACGCTTGTGACGGAATTGAAATGGATGGAGCAGCCAGGGATAGGCTGAGAGAGTCAGCGTTGACTCGACTCCGATACGGACTGGTTACTTGGCCGTGCTCGCTCCTCTTACCCCTAACTTAAATTCCCATTTTCTCGACTTGTATAATTTGTATATTTGTAAATAAATCAGATATATAATTCCACCCCTTGTTTATCTAGAAAACCTCAGCCTTCAATATCTTAAGATATAACAACTGGCGACGAGGTGAAGAATTCAGTGTAATATATTTGGGAAAACTCATAAAGTGCTAACATTGAAAATGTCTCACGACAACGGACAATCACAGAAAATGTTTGACCCTGCTACGGAAGGCATCGAAGATTTCTTAGCTCGTTTTGAGTTCCAAAACTATCGAGCCCTGACAGCAGCGAAGGACGGCGAGCGGGAAAAGGCGTCATTGCTGGGATCATGCTTAGCAAGAAGCGTGATCACACAAATTCAGCAAAAAATTAAGCTGAAGAGCATAAAAGTGGCTACATACGACGAGTTGGTGGCAACTCTAACAACAATATAAACGACGCAGAAATCCACAATCGGAGTGTCGGTACAGTTCATCAGGAGGAAGCAACTGGACGGCGAGACGATCGAGAGTTACGCTCGATCCCTCAAAGAGTTGGGGAGCAAGTGTAGATATGAGGAATGTAGCAGAAGTAGACTTCTTAGAGATCAATTCATAGCCGGATTGCAATCCAGCAGGTTGACCAGAGCATTGATCACGGAATGCGAAGACAAAAGCTTCGAGGACACCGTGACAAGGCAAAGACACTCGAACAAATATCGGTGGACGTAGAAGACATCGTCCCGGTACGCTCAGGGGAAAGAGTACAGCCAAATAAACCCCGGCTCTCACCAAGGTCGGACCGCTGCTCAAATTCACCAAGACGTGACCGACAATCAAAAAGATTCAAGAAAACCTACGGAAACGACAAGCCGACGACGCATGTGAACGAAACTTACGGCTGCATAATGTGTACTGCCACAGGAAAGCACTTGGCGTGGAGTGTTTTGCACTCAAATTAAAGTGTAACAAGTGTGGAAAAGTGTAGCATGTCGCAAAAGCATGCAGATCTAAAACCTGCAACCCCACACGAAATAAAGCCATTCACATCGCCGAAGCGGGCTATTGTACACCACCCGAAGAATGAAACCCGTGTGATTGTTTTATCGTAAAGATGATCCGGAACAGACCCTCAACCAGGATTCACAAGGAGACACAAGTGACGGAAATGAGGAATTGCTTCAACAGACTCTCTCAAGCTGAGGACGAGTGGCCCCGGATCGAAGACCACAGGCGGCTCCGTCAAACAAAAAAGGACGGCGACCTACGCGGAGGCATGGACAGTGCCAAGAATCCGTCGGTAAGCATTGGTAGGGTGGCCATGAAAAAAGGCAAGAAAGATAACAGTAGGCAGAATATTTTTATAGGAGTGCCTACACAAGGGATGCCAAGGGTAAAATAGGACGATCACCGTTTCATGTCCAGTGTAGATTCAACGGTCAAGCAGTGAAACTAGAACTTGACACGGGATCATCGATAAGCATTATCACAGAAAATATGATCCGTGACATTTAAAGTGCTTGAGTATGCAAAACGCACCAGAAAGCGATTGATTACGACAACAATGCCATTAATTTCGCTAAGCAAACAAGGCTTGCGGTAAATGTAAAAGGTACGGGCAAATTGCATACTTTTCTTGTTGTAAAAGATAACTTGTCTCCATTACTCGGTTGTGATTTATGTGAGAAGTTCGGATTATCTGTGGATATGCACAAAGAACTGTCGTCTGTTAAAACGGTTACTAGATGCAATCTATTCAATAAGTACAGTGAATTTTTATCTCCTAACTACAGGAGCAACGTTAAATATAATGTTAAGATTAAGATTGATAGTGACTGTAAGCCCATCTTCTATAGACCACGAAGCGTTCCGTTCAGATACAGATATCTTGTAAGGGAAGAGCTAATGAATTTGGAGAGCGATGGAATAATTGAAGACTGGATCACTCTGATTGGGCTTGTCCCGTTGTGGCAGTTTTAAAGCCCACTTGTAAAATACGACTGTGCGGCAACTACGAGTTAACTATCAATAAATTCACGAAAACGATAACCTATCCAATGCCTACTCTTGACTACGTGCTAGGGAACAATTTTTGCAAATCAACAGGGAACATTCGCGTATTGATTTGCAAAACGCATGCCTACAACTTCCTTTCGACACAGAGTCCAAAAAATACATTCATTAATACGTCAGAGGGACTTTTTCAGCATAATTACTTGTCGTTTTGTACATCTTCAGCCAGCGCAATATTCCAGTGCTTCATTTCGCAAGTTCTATCTAGCGTACCCAATACAATATGTTATATGGATGGTGTATTAGTACTTACTAAAACGCAAGAAGAACAACTAGAAGTATTAGACAAGGTATTCACAGCCTTACAGGGCACAGGTGTCAAAATAAATAACAGCAAGTCCTGTTATTTCACAAAAAGTGTTGAGTACTTAGGTCATGTGATGTCAAGCGAGGGGCAAGTTCCAACCCTCTGAAAATTCAAGCAATTTTAAAGGCACCTTGTCCATCAAATGTTAAAGAAGTAAAAAGTTTTGTGGGATTGTGTACTTCTTACAGCAGATTCATTCCGAATTTCAGCAGTGCATTCGCACCAATGTGCGCTCTAATAAAAAAAAAAATCGTGTGGGGAAATGTCATCAGTCATGTTTTGAGATCATTAAAAATATTTTTAGAAGTACTAAAATATTAAAATTGTTTGACCCAAATCTCGTGACGGCAATTGAGACCGATGCTCGCAACTACGGTAAAGTTACAGTTTTATTGCAAAAACACAACGCGGCTTTCCTGCCTGTTCAATTTGCCTCCAAGACAATAACTAGTGCCCAAAAGAATTACGCTACCATTGACAAAGAGGCATTAGCAGTCATGTTTGGAGTTGAGAGATTCCGTGAATGCTTATTGGGAGGAAGATTTCAATTTCGCACTGACCTTAAACCATTATTAAAACTAATGAGGCGTGAAACGCTATGCCAGTCAATTGCAGTGCAAGACTACAAAGATGGAACTTGAGATTGAGTCAATATAATTACACAATCGTACATATTCCTGGCGAATCAAATTGCATTAGCGATTGTCTTTCATCAAGACAGCCGTTAACAGAGACAATAGATGACTTTGAACCCACTGAACGCGTATTGTTGCTGAGAGATTTTGAATCATTCAGTGTCTCAGCGAAAGACATTAGCGTGAAAAAACAATAAGATCCACAGCTATAACAAGTCAGGCATTACAATATGCATGGGTTCCCAACAACGGTAGGAGAGGTCATCAAACCAATCCAGAAGGCTAAGGATAACCTGTCATTGTTCAATAACTGCGCAATGTATGGTAACAGGGTGGTGGTCCCACGCTGGTACAGACACAAGGTCCTTAAACTGCTACATGTAAATCATCCAGGCATTTCGGCCATAAAAGGGATTGCCCGTTCGTTGGTATGGTATCCTAGGGTAGATGAAGACATTGAGAACTTCATTAAAGCTTGTAGCAAATGCGTGGCGAATGCCAGAATCCCTAAGCAGACTTCAAAGAGTGAATGGCCAAGACCCATAAACAAATGATCGAGGTTACACCTTGACCATTGTTTCTTCCAAGATAAAATTACCTTAGTCGTGGTTTGCGCACTGACCAATTATATTGAGGCGGAGGTGGTGGAGAGTGTAAATTCTGAAGTAACAATAGAGGTGTTAGATGCCATATTCTCTCGTATTGGCTTACCATACTCCATAGTGTCAGACAATAGTAGCTCTTTCACATCGGAAGAATTCAAAAACTAAGCACAAAAGGCTATTGAGCATGTGAGGCCTGTGCCATAACACCCGAACTCAAATAGTCAAGCTGAACGCAGCGTTGACATAATTAAAAGTGTCCTGAGTAAAGCCACTGGTACTTTAGAAGAAAGGTTACTCCATGTGTTATTGCATTATCGCAACACCCCACATTCCGTGACGGGTGTTGCTCGAACTGTATCATTAAATGGTAGAGTGTATGTAACGGAAAAGAAGCGAATTAACCCTAGATATGCCCAGGAGAAATGTCGTAAACAACCTGTAAATATTACTATGTTCCAAATAGGGGACAGTGTACATCTGCTAAACTTGAGACAAGGCCCTAAATGGCTAGATGGCATTGTTAAGGAAAGAATTGGTATTAATATGTATAAAATTTATATAACTAAACTAGATGTTTTATGGACTAGACATATCGAACAGCTGTTACCAGGAAATACCCAACCTAGTGACGATGAGACTAAAGGAAACATTTATCTGGAAGAATGCTAGATGTGAATGCTAGTGGTAACGCATCTGTGAATGATCGGTATGAATGCGGTGATGAATCTAGAGAGAGAATGACTGATACACCCGCAATAAAAAATGAACCAATGCAGGAAATACCAAATAAAGACCAACCAAGACGTTCCGGACGAGAACATTGTCCAGTTGATCGATAAATAGCTGAAAATAAATTGTACATAGCATGGTAAATGTAACTGACCATGATAGAGACCAATGTTCGGGCGTGTATAACACGGTTGTACGGTATAATTCCTCTTAGAAAGGAGGGGATGTACTGTCCCCATACTTGGGCAATGCCAATGTGTAACGAAGGAGATTTCCGGCCAGTAGACGCTCATCAATAACATCCCTATTACATTAGACATGCGCTGGCCGGAACTTTGGGTTGTATAGTCTGACAAGGTAATTTATAATACGAAAACATATGAGCCGCAAACAAGTTGATCTGAAGCGAACGGAAATCATTTGGGTGCATACAGCAAATAAGATGACTCCCGGTACAGGGACAATAACGTCATGGGCAACGCTTGTGACGGAATTGAAATGGATGGAGCAGCAAGGGATAGGCTGAGAGAGTCAGTGTTGACTCGACGCCGGTACCGATTGGTTATTTGCCAGTGCTCGCTCCTCTCACCCCTAATTTAAACTCCCATTTTTTCGAATTGTATAAATTGTATAGTTGCAAATAAATCAGATATATAATTTCACTCAGCCTTCAATATCTTAAGATATAACATTTCTTCGATCCAGAATACTGGTAATACATAAGGTGAACAAAACTTCTATAGCAAGGGATGGACTAATTAGAGTTCCTAACACATGAACAGCCTTAAATTATGAAGGCCACGGATTTAACTGATCCAGCCTGACTTCTACTGGATCGTTTTTTCCATATTCTTTTCTAGAAGGAGGTAGTGAAAATGATCACCAATTCAAGTAACTAAATTATATATAATTTTAAATGTGTAAAAAATGGGATTCCTATGTTTATTTAGTGCAATTTCATTGTTTTCAATGAATGAGCATCTGGGAAGTGAATTTAAATGTTATACACAGATCATAATCACGGAATTTATATTCTTACTTTTTCTTTGCTTATTCAAAACAAAACGTGTTTCGTCACTCAGACCAAACCATCTAAAAACGTTTTATTCAAGGGTTGTTCACCTGATATCAGAGACCTTGAAGCAGCATAGAACATAAAGAAGAATGTGAATTGGTGTCGCATGTTTACAGATCAGTCATAAATTTGGAAAGTCACAGTTGTCCAATAATACTATTGTAATGGACACAAATTATATCAATACACATGCAGTAAAATATCAATAGCCTTTATATTATATATAAGTGCATGAGACGATTTACCTAAGTTGCAGTTAAGACAGGTTCCAGTCCCGGCAATGACTCTGACTCTGACAATCGCCTTCAGTTACACAGAAAGTTCAACTTCGGTACAACACCAAAAGAATTAAATGTGTGTTGGCAAAGGCGGAAGACGCATTTCATAAAAAACTGATATTAGGACAAATATAATATCATTATTATGTTGCTTGTCAAACCATGACGAGGTGCGTTCATTGTTCAAACAAACCTATGACGTAAAGTTGATCCTTATCGCATTATCCAAGATCGGGGTATTCACGAGGAGAGAGTCCGCCCGACGTATCTTTTCTGTCGCGTGAGCCCAAATCAATCACGTAATCTTCTCACTACGCTCCGTATGACATCACAACACCCCATCTGGTTGCCAGATGGGCGGAGCTTCAAGAAGGCAACCCACGATCGATCGTGTCCTGAGTGTATAGGCTCCTCCTACTGGTCGTAGCTCAGTCGCGTACTGGCCGCGGTGAAGGTAGTGACGACGCCAGTGCGCTCCACAATAACCAGTGTTCAGGTTCTCTTGCACTCTCATCAGCTTGATCGATATTCTACATCAGCTGGTCATAGCGTGCTACGCGCCCAACATTTTGATGCTGTTGTATGCCGAGCATAACATACATGCTGAGCGACTCGAGATGGATTCGCAGCATTGTGATTTTCTTCTACAGTGTTTAAAAACCAACATGTACGTAAAGTGTATAGCAAATAAAGATTTGTTATCAATGTTGAAAAACTTATCTTATCAATGCAAATTGTTAGACCACTCGATTTGTTATTTATTCTGTTATTTCAGTTAATATCATAAGTTACCTTCCTGTGTGTGTAAAATGTTTGTTTCCAGCAGATGTCGTGCCTCCAACTCGAGCGTTAACTTTCATTGTAACGCAAAATTGTACGGTTAAAAATCGTGATTAGTGTGTTCCGTGATGGTGAGGAATTTATACTGATAGACCCTGCCTATACATTGTGCGGGCACTGATTTACCGTGTACGATTACTGGCACCGTGTTAGTTGACGAGGGTGGACGAGGCAATCTATGTTGGTCTACTCCCCTCTTCACTCGTTTAAATATTCGTAAGGCAATTTGAAAATCAAAATCTTATAACTGGCGAGCTTATTTGTAACTTCATTTGATTTATAATGTCAGAAATCGACAGTATATCTATATAAATATATA
>SDVV010011988.1:0-15633 GCA_016164225.1 Gammarus roeselii
CCGAGAATTGCGAGCCTCATCATAAGATGGGGGACGGTAGACAGCCAACACCCAGACATCAACATCCAGTAAGTGAATGGCAGCAACATTAGGGCACTCAAGGTTGCATTCAACAAAACGAACCCCCCTCCTCACAAACAAGCAAACACCATGCTTGCGAACAGCGCCGTCAGTATCACCCCTCACAACATCAAACATCCAACTTGTATGAGCAGATATTAGATTGAAATGATCACAAAATTTAATAATGCGCGTAGACATCGCTTTTTCATATATTTTGCTCAGGAAAGGTCAAGTCGAAATAGGTCGCTAGTTAGAAACTAAATTAGGTGCCCCACTCTTATGAACTGGAATAACTTGAGCCTTTTTTAACACTTCTGGTAAAACACCTTAAACAAAAAAAAATCAATGAGTTCTGAAATTGTCGGGTAAATTGTATTTGGAATAAACTTATAAACAAATGATGGGATTGATGTAAGAGGACATCCTTTGCTTTTAAAAGACTTAATAATTTTAAACTTCACTAGCGTCAGTTGAGAAACAAGCAAAAGAGTTAACCAGCAGAGTCACATATTGTGAGGAATCAATGTTCACAGGAGAAATTTCAGTTGCAAGATCATCAGCAATACCCATAGAGTATACATTAAATAAATTAGCAACATCAACAGATGTCAACTTTTCCTCACCATCAACATCCAACTTGTATCCAGTTTTTTGTTTAGAATTCGGTTGCAAAATACTATTGATGCTCTTCCATATTATGCGACTATCGTTTCTATAGGATATAAAGTCATCATGAAAATATCGCACTTTAGTGTTCTAATGCATCCACAAACCCAACTTGTATACCTCTTGTACTGATCTATAAGAGCAGGATTGGTGCGCGACGCGCGTTACAGGCGGTGCTTCTCCCGCTTAGTGTTAACCAGGACAATGCTGATTAATGAGTTCATAAAATTTATCAATGAATATTTTACAGTGGGTTTCAGAAATTATAAATATTGAATTTGTGGAATTCACTGACAAAGGTTCCTCGTTTCGAAGATTATTCAAGTTTGTCGTAGAATGCAAACAGAATTTGATTTCAACTTGTAGAGGACTCAGAATAAGCGCATTTGGCAGGATCAGGAAGGTAGATAAATGATCACTAATGTCTGCAGGAATTACCCCCGACCAACGCTGCTGCAACGAATTTATCCTAATGTGGCCTATTGTGGTGGAGGTGTCCGCAGTTACGCGGGTCGGATTATTAATAACAGGAATAAAATGAAGGCTATAAAAATTATCAATAAACTGCTTCCATCTCGAGGTAAAGATTTTAAACTAATATCAATATTAGAATGTCCAGCAATTACAGCACTAGTCAAAAATTCAAGATCATTATTTATCATCTCATGGAACACATTATTGAATTCAGGCAGAGGAGACAATGGAAGACGGTATGCACCCAACACAGAATACTCTGTTTCAAATAGTCACTCCAACGCAACAGCTCTCAAATAATTTGGTATTACTTGTTAATAAAGAGTACAGACGTAGCTGCTGGTCAGAGCTGACCGGCACAGCAACGCCCGCGCCCCTGCGTTCAGGTCTAACAGTGTGATATGCAGTGTAGCCGGGCACGTCAAGCCATCCATCACTGCCCCAGGTCTCTGTCAGCACAAGAATGTGGAATTTAATTTTTAATGAATTAAAAAAACGAAAAAAGACTATAAAAGATTTTCTTGGGCAGATCGAATATTTATACTGAAAAAGTTGGTGAGTAAGGCAAAGAAGATTTGTTTTCTGAAGAATCTGAATAGTCATAGTAAACGCAGTACCACACACATCCATGTAGTAATGTTCATCAGGATCAATATTGTGCAAAGTATTCACCTTATTAATTGCAAAAGTTAGTAAGAGAACCTTCAGATTGAAAAGAAAAAACTGACTATTTGGAAACAAGTTTACTATTCACTCTCTGATGCAGCCAAGGCTTGGTCATGGACATGTAACTCTCAAGTTCTCTGTCACTCCGCTCCATAACTACTGAGAGGACATCACGCAAAGCATCGGTCATGTGAGCAACTGCCTTCCTATCAACCAACATACCATTACCTCGAACAACAATACCGTTACCCTCCCGACAAGCCTTCAGTAGGCCAGATCCATCACAAACTTTACCACCCTTCTTCTCATAGATCTTTGCGCTGCTCATATCCTTCGGAATACGAATAGCCTTGGTTGCAATCACTACCCCAGGTGAGCCGGGCATCTGAAGATTGGCCCGCACAGGAAGAGGGGGACACCAAGTAGTGTCTAGAGGACTGACAGGAGCATAGCTATCCGAAGAGATGGAAAGCTCATCCACAGTTCCACTGGCACAGTCATCCTCTTTCCTCCCATTAAGATTTTTAGACGTAGAGCGAGTAAGTACCGCAACCGAAGGGGGCTTAAAGTCCCCAAGACGGATGGGAGGCAGGGAGTTATCAGAAAACAGCAAATTTAAGTTTTTCTGAAAGGAGCCACGGGCTTCAGCATTTTTCAATAAGGCAAGCACAATGCAAGAGTAAGTCAGTGAGGCAGCCCCAGGAGCAGGATTTTTTTGTTATTATTGACTGACAAGTTTGATTTGGTGGTTGAGGAATACAGAGCAGGAGTTTTAGTAGAATTACGCCTATACTTCAGTGCATTGCGGCGGACCGGGAAAGCTCCGAAGAGAGCATGGTGGTCACCGGAGCAGTTCAGGCAGCATTTAATGCTTGAAGAACAAAATTCTATGAATGACCAGTTGAAGAGCGTAATGAGCACACCTTGTGCAACGAATCTCGAGAGCACGAGTCAGCCATGTGTCCATCAACTTTGTAGCATCTGTAGCATGTATTAATATTATGGCAGGACACCCTCTCTATACATGTGCCCTGGATATGGAATTTGAACAAGAACAGCCCACCAAGGACTCTTTTCAGCCATCTCGGATGAATTTGATTTTCAGCCCATGTCCTTTGGGTATTTTTGATATTTCAGCAGCCCTGCACCACGGGGTTGTACGCCCATAATTCGTCAATAATGGATGCGTTTTCATTTGCAAATATGAGGGGATCGACTCTCCAAAGCAAACAAATCTTTTAGCCTTCAGGTCCTGAGGCATCACCGGGTTAAATCCCTCACTCCCGAGCGCCGCAATGAGAGATTCACCAAATATCATGTTAGTCATCAAAAGGAGCGCAGAAAACGAGGAACCCCTCGGCAATCGTCAAAATTTTTATAACTTGAAATGCCGCACCTGCACATAATTTAAGTAGGGAATCCTTTGCATCAGGAGTAGGATGGTTACATTTAATTTTCACCTTAGAGAATGTATGAACCATAGTGCAGATTGAAGGTTAACAAAAATTGGACGTTGCAACAATGTAGACTTGTATATTGCTTGGGTATAATAACTTGTAAATCACATTTATGAATCGAAACGGGAACAAATTCAACCTCCCAGAAGGCGCACCCCTTTCAACCACTTCAGCAGGAGTTCAGCACAGGGGGTACACTAACATGTACGATAAATAGCAGATGAACGGATGGGGCGTGCGTTGCAATATTATGTTGGCGCTCCACACTTTTTGGCGCTCCACACTTTTTGGCGCTCCACACTTTTTGACGCTCCTGGCGCTCTACACTTGTTGGCGCTCTACACTTGTTGGCGCTCTACACTTGTTGGCGCTCTACACTTGTTGGCGCTCCACACTCGTTGGCGCTCCACACTCGTTGGCGCTCCACACTCGTTGGCGCTCCACACTCGTTGGCGCTCCACACTCGTTGGCGCTCCACACTCGTTGGCGCTCTACACTCGTTGGCGCTCTACACTCGTTGGCGCTCCACACTCGTTGGCGCTCCACACTCGTTGGCGCTCCACAATAATCAACGTTGTTTTTTAGATTTGCCCACGTTTGATGGTATAATTTTGAAGTACGTTTGACAGTATTATTCCAGTTAGTAAACGGCACGGGAACATGCGATTCAGGTAAGATAAAGACTCAGACAAAACGAATCCCCGCCTCCGACCCTTCAGAACCTCAAAAGTAATATGTACGCACGCCAGTGCGCACAGACAGTAAATCAGTTAGCAAATCCTCTGATTTATGCAATTGGGACAGCATAAATTCCCATGACCTGCAAACAGTTGATCTCAATACAGTTGGTTGTCCCATCAGCCTTTGCAGTCACCACCTGAATATGATGGTGAAATTGGAGACTGGTATCTACATTGACGCCCAAGTCTTTGTGTGCAGGGAGAATCTTCAATGCTCTGCCTAGCAGGATGTACTGGTTAGCTGGAACCAATACATCCAAAGCAATACAACCTCTATAAAAGCGCAGCACAAGACTAGGAGTGACCGGGTCCACCGATCGCGGTCGAGTTGCGGGCACCACACTGTCCTCTTGTCATACCAGCATAGACTAGGGAATGTCATTTCTGAGCTTTATTTGCGATGCATGGTTCGTCCAATAGCCGTCGCACCCGGCAGACTTAACCATACTATCACGTTTGTACAAGATATGTGGGAACGCCCGAGAGACAGCATGAACTTTTTCAGGGACGTAGGCATAATATATATGCCAGCACCGCCGAAACACTGCCAACATACACATGTCGATGGGCTCCCAAGCTTTGGGCCGTGCACTGACTGTGGCTTCTCCATCGCCGGGGAGTTAGAATGGAGCAACAACAATAACCATTGTGTTTATGTGGCATACCGTGTGTTCCTCACTATACTGAGGAGCCTGATTGATTTACATAGGCCTCTTTCTTTAGACTCTCTTAGGGTCCCATGGTTTAAGGTGCCCCCACAGGTTGAAGTTGAGAAGAGCAAATGCATGGAATGAATAGGTAGAAGATGTCAATAGGGAAGATTGGCTGGGATGGCCATAATACTTTGGAGTCATTAGCTACCTTTCATGGTTTAAACTATATGTTTTAAAATCAAAATTATGTTTTAGTTAGCCATAGCTGTTCCATGCTTACCCACTAAGGAAGACCAGACCAAGTTCATCCCAGAGAACTGGGAGAGTCTAAGAATGTAATTGCCGAGCTTCTATAAAATATTATCACCAAACTGGGCATTTGCCCCTCTCAATGGAGAATCCAACGTTACTTCTTTTTAAAAAGTCAACAAAAAGTGTCCTGGCAATTACCAACCAATTTGTCTCACCTTAGACATTGGCAAACTGATGGAAGTTAGATTACAGGTACAATGACAGAATGCTTTTAATCAAACATGTTGATTGGCAACTCTCAGCATGACTTTACACACGATCGTTCCTGTCCTACAAAGCTGCTGCTTTTTTTTCTCAATAATATAATTGAAGTTCACAATGCAAAATTTCCAATACAACCACAGCGCATTGTACTTAACAGAACGTCTTCCACTTAAGGCCATATTATGAGCAGTATGCTTCAAGGATCCGTGTTAGGTCCTGTTCTCTTAATAATGTTCATAAAAGATCTCAATAGAACTGTGCTTCCAAACCTTTGCAAGGTCATTCTGATAATACTCAGCTAGAAGGAAAAGTGCAAACTGAACATGAGTGACAGCATATCCAATTTGACATCTACAAATTTTTTGATTTAGAGAAAAGTGGCAAATGAATTTCCATGTATGCAAATTTAAAGTTATGAGCATCATCATAACTGCAAGCACAATATTCAATGTCCGGAAAGAAATTAATTCCTGTCACCAAAGAGAGAAATAGCAAGCTATGTTACAACGCTCCCAAGAAAGGCAATTAAAGGCTAGGTATCACATTTTTCTATTCCTTCCTATTCTGGTCTCCATATCTTAAAAAGTCATTATCAAATCAGAGGAGGTTCAATAGAGAGCTACCAAACTAATAATCCCTGTTGCTGTGCAATAAATCATTTGAAGACAGTACGCAAATTTCACCTTTATTTGCAAGAGAAGCGTTACGTCGTAGGTGACATGATTGAAGTGCGGAAGATTATGAGGGTTAGGCAAATGTTGACCAAGCAAGATTTTTCAATCAAAATGCAAGCAGAGTGACCAGGAATAATGGGTACAAAGTTGTTGTTAAGTGTTTCTCACTCAACACCATTCAGGAACAGTGTTGTCAAAGTATGGAACAAACTTCCAGCTAAAGTTGTAAGCTGCTATACAATTCAATGGAAACAGCTATACAATTGAATGGTTCAAGTCACGGCCCAACATATTCTACCAAAATCTGTACTAAATTGCTGCCGGTTATAGAATGTTCACCAGTACATTTGTAAAAGATAGGTGTAAAAGATGACACCCACACTGTAAAATGATGTCCCTCATTGGTGCTAGCACGGACAAAATGTTGCTCGGCATTGGTACATGCTTGTTGCCAAATGGTGTCTAGAAATGGCACCAGTCAAAATTGGTTTAACAAGGAATAAAACTGAGACAATCTCAAGTCAGCATTGTGGGCTGGTGGCTTTCTCTTATGTGCTGATTTCAGTTTTGATTATTAATGTTAAATGCTATTTCCTACTGTAACCATTCATTTTCTTGATCCTTTAATACAGAAATTACACAGATTCATGATGCTCTCTTAGACATTCAATTTAAGAAATAATCTTACTATCAAAATACTACCTAGTTTAGGCCAAAATCCTGTTGTTGTCTTCTTACACTTGTAAATACTTGTAAACTCTTTCCTTGAAGACAGTTTGGCATTGGGAAGGCTTGATCAACCAAGGATCAGATGTTTCTAGTTTATTTAGAGGTAGTTCAGTCTGTTGTGAATATGGCTGTGCTTCATTTTTCAAAGCATTCCATGTATATCATTCCATTTTTTTTCTGATGTTGTGGCCTTGTGGAGTCTCCAATATTCTTTTCTAATGGATTGGTAGTTTTATTAATTCTTAAGTTGGCTATGTGTGTTGGTGTTGATAAAGTGGATAGTGAGCCTAGGCATATTCTGAGTGGTATTCCTCAGAGCTCAGACTTTTGCAATTCCGGAGACTGAGGATGATTAGTCGATGACTTGATGCAGCGCTGGCTGCTGGATTGACTTTAGGTGCCAGAAGGACATTGACTCCAGTGCACTAGACAACCTTGACACTCTAATCTAATATAATCTGACTTTTGCCAGATCCTCTTTCTGATGTTTCAACTTTTTGATAGATTGCCTGATGTCTAAGTTGATTGCATTTGCTGAAAGTTGTAACATTTACTGCATTTTCAACAGCATGATGTTGTTGCTATGCCTGTTTTTTAGGGGATCTTGACCTCTATTCCAATCTGCATCGCCATGGAATTTATCGTTGAATCCTAGGTAGTTTGTTGTTTGTGGTCTTGAAAGACGTTTTGCTGAATGGATTGGTCCTGGTGCAGATATCAAGTAACTACACTTTGGAGGGGGGGGTCATTTGAAGTTTGTCCAAGTTCAGCATGCCTTGAGAGTTCATGTATGGGCATGTCAGGTTAGGGGTGCAACAAGCTGCCAGTCTCTGTAGCTACCTGCTTAGATCGACTGTTAACAGAAGTCCCAGTTTTTCTCACTAAAATCATCCAGTTTGGTTCACAGTCTATGTAAGCAAATCATTACCAAGACTGAAAGCTTGTTGCAGTGTTACTGGAGTCTCGCCTAACCGCGTGGAATGCGCTCATGCAATCGTTAGTGACAGAACTCCCAGTTGGGGTCTTCGCCCTCTTTCTACAAAACTTCACTATTCAATGTGAGATTAAATTTACTTCTTATTCAAATTACACCATATGCTATCCAAACTGGATGTGCCTCCCAAAGAGATGTATAGGGCGGCAATTATACGACCAGCTGAATTGTGACAATGACTGACAACATACGTCATTAGGGAGATGATGGACTCGGACCGGGGTTATTACAAACTCACTTCTCTTGATGGCAGTGCCCTGAAAGTCCAGAATAATGACAAGGGTCCACCCGCTAAAGTAAGAACTAAGTGTAGTAGGCTGGACTACCCACAATTATTTTAATGTTATGTATTTCAAAATCAGCTCATGTTGGTAAGTTTGTATTTATATTGATGCTCTTAACACACAACATAAAATTGATCATTCACATCACCTTAGAGGTGAAGACTTTAGAAATACACAGACAGTTAGCTGCCTTCTCAGCGTTGGCTCTTTGTTGCAACATTAACAAGGATACTGGCTACTATGATATGTACACTTAAGCTAAATAATAATTCTCCACTGCTTGTTCTACTGTACAATTCATTTACGTTAGGAGTGTGTTATTCCAACTGATCTCAGCGCATTGCCTGATCATTGTCAATAATGCTACGGATGAATTCCGGCGCCTGATTAATGGATACCTTAATATCATTGATGATTGAATTTTGTAGGCCTAGTGCTGCCTATGAGCTGATCCGACAAGTAAAACAATCTAGAATTCTAGCAGGCAATAACAGATGCTACGCAACAGTTTAAACATTAACCTTTGTCCTTCACGTCTATCCTTGCACTATGCTCTTCACGCCCATTCTTGCACTCTGCTCTGGACATAAAAAATCTGATATAGAGCCTGGATATATTTTTTGTCTTGTTTGGTTTTGAGGGCAGACATGATGACATCCTAGAAAAATTTGTATGACAAATTGAAGGATCTGATGTTTGTGTTTTTGTTTGCTCCCCGAGTTAGTACTAGAGGTCATTAGCTGAATTTGGTGTTCCCTTCTTGCCTCCTGATGTCCGCAGTAGATACTTTGACGTGAGATGCGTTAGTGTTTAAAATGGCTGGCCTGCTGGGATAATACAGTCGACATATTTATATGCAAGTGCTTGCTGATCTGATGTAGCTATGATAAATTCTTAGAATTCACTAGCCTGGTTGTGTTTGATGAATTTCTTTTTAGGTTGTGAGTGATGACTAACTAAATCTCTTTATTGTCAGTTGCCCTGTAGCATGAATTTACATATTGTTCAGCCCATTTATATGCCATGCTACCTCCATTCTGGCATGCTGTGGCACTTGTGCCTCCTGTCCTGCTGCCCTGCATTTTTCTTTTGACTGCATGTTTAACAGTCCGAAGACCAACAAAACGAGAAGCCTGTAAGAAATTTTAAATTGCTGTATAGAGAGCTTCAATTGTATAGGAACATGGATGGCAACAAATTATTCATGTTGAATATCTCGGTTTTTGACTGTAAAGCGCATTTGAAAATACAGGAGATGTGCAGCTACCTAGTTGTGGTATATTAACATGTTTTATTGTTGAAGCTTTTTTTTATAGGGTGCGGTACCTAAAGGCAACGCAACAAGGGAAAATATTGAGATGCTGGGACTGCAGGAGGGCGAGGTAATTTTCAAGTGTCCAAAGTGCATCAGCATCAAACCTGTCAGAGCACATCACTGCTCAGTCTGTCAACGCTGCATTCGAAAGATGGACCACCACTGCCCGTGGGTCAACAACTGTGTTGGTGAAAATAACCAGAAGTTCTTTGTGCTCTTCACTGTAAGTAAAAAGCATTGTTTCTAATATTGAATGAATAATTCGGTCCTGACTTCAAGCAATATAGCCAGTGATCAAGTTATTCTTTACTGGACATTAGTTCAAAGTGAAAATATTATATTTTATTTTTATTTAGTAGTATTTTGAGAGATTCAATTGCTTAAAGTTGTGGTGTGCATGGTTGTTCTCTTCTTCTTCTGTGATCACACTCAAAAAAGAATATATATCAGATGATTCTTGAAATGTCAGTAAGGCTACCTATATTGCAATTTTTGTACGTTCATCATTCCATTACACTGCAAATACAAGAAGTCATTCCATATGAGATTATCTAAAAACTTGCACAGCTACATATTTTTTGTTTGTTGTGTAGGTACACATTGATTCGGATAATAGGCAGTAACTTTATTTGATTTGTCCCTCGCAAATTTTTTCCGGGTCAAAATGTTAGTTGGAGATCGAAAAATCTTTATTCATACACAAATGGTATTAGGTTTTGCAGCCAAGGCCATCAAATCAGATGGAGTAGCCTTACTGATTTCATTGCACAGTGTAGATGACAAAATGGGACAGTATGAGTGGTAACGTGGATCATACATTCATAGGTGAACAAACATTAGTGCATAATTCTGGAACATGTCACAACCAAATAAATATTGATAGTTTAAAGTACACAATAAATCAACACTATATTCCTTATTCTCATTATCCGCCTAATATATTTGGTAGCAAACGTTGTTAAGGTGTGTGCGGGCTTATGTGAGTTACCGAACCACTGCCATGCATGCCTATATGTTCTGGGCAGGTCTCCAGCAGTTGGTATGTTTTAACTTCTGATCTGCCAGTACTGAGAAGTAATACGAGAACATTTGAAACTCGAACCAATTTACCTGCCTTAAATTTTCGGTTTACAGTAGCAAAGTTAAATTCATAAACAAACGTAAATCAAGAAAAAATCATTAATAACAAATTTTTGCTGTATAATTGATCTTAGTGCAAATATGATTTCTAGAATTCATTGAAGAGTTGTGTCCAGGTATAATATCATGATTAAAATACAGATTAGGTAAAGTTCTACAGGGTAAAAGTGTCTAGTTTCTTCGTTCTAGACTAACCATACTGTTCATGTCTCTGTGGCTACACTTTTACCTAGACATTAGAATATCAGTGTTTTGAAAATTTATCTAAATGCGTCACAATTACTTGGGTAATATTAATTCATCTATGTGGCCCAGTGTTTGCTGGAATGAAGTCTGAAATAAGCAGACAGAGAAGTCTAAATTACCAGCATTAGCCTACATAGTAAATTATTTATTTCTCTATGGCATGAATAACTACAACGCCTGTTCACTGAAGGCTAGGTAATACTCCATATCTGCATCAAGCCATGGCCTACATCTGCACCATTACATTCTTGAAGGGTTGCTGAATATCTGACTAAGTGATTAAGTTTTGGTATAGCTACAGCCCATCACCGAAGCTCTTGAAACAAGTCTGCTTAAAGTGCTTATAACCCCATGTGTTATTAGCTGTACATAGCGCTGCTCTCCCTGCACGGCCTGGCGCTGGGTGGGTATCACTTCGTTACGTGCGTGGGCAGCGAGTGGCGGCAGTGCTCGAGTGTATCACCGCCAGCCACCGTCGTCTTGTTGCTCTTCCTCATCTTTGAAAGTTTGCTCTTCGCCATCTTCACCGCCGTCATGTTTTTCTCGCAACTCTCAGCCATCTGGAACGATGAGACGGTGGGTTCTCGCTACTTCGCCCAAATGTCCAACCTTACCTTTAAACGAATGTTAGCATAACCAATGCAGGCGATTTATATATAAATTTTTAAAACGACTATCTTGTTTATTGCCTGCTGCTACGATCGTTCAGCGCGGTGATCTGTCCGACTGCTCTCTGCGAGGATTGTCGTGGTGACCCTAGGATGCTGTTTCCAGTTTACCATAGGCTCAGCAACGCACTAGCAGAGACGGAATCAGTCGGGTCGATATTAGCCTGATCAAAAATGTCATATTCTGCAACATTATTGTGTTACCGTTTGTTATCATCCGAAACTGCTATTCAACCTAGTATGTATGCATAGACATAGAGCCGTTTCCCCCTAGTCTGGAGGGTGTCTAAGTTAGGCTGACACAGAGGGGGACGCGCCCAATCTCCCCGCCACAAGACCGCCATGTCCACGCCGAGACTCAGAGTCGCGACATGCAGCACCAGAGGCTGACACTGCAGCCGGACATGCTAACCACTCGGTCACGGCGGCCTCATTCAACATAGTAACCGTTTTAATATGCTGGTAGGGTGATCACCCAAATGATTATGACAGGTACACTCCACTGCACATCTTGGTGAGTAATTTGACGAATTTATTTTCCTTGCTTGCCTAGCTAAAACAATATGCCTGTTAAAGACTGTGTATCGCCATAAATAACTTAGAACCCCAGAAAATGTATATATAAATATCACTTTTAATACCAGGTAAGTACATAAAGATTGTGTTCGGCTCTACAACTCGGCTTCGAAATGAGCTTCCAAATGAATGGCTCAGTCTTGATCTCAGGTGGAAGCTCGCGGCTGCTCGCCTGAGAGCTTCTTTCGTTAGGCGTTGGGCAGCTCATCAGACGATCTTCATATTTATGAGGATGGACGACGCTCCAGAACCTTCAACCCGGGTTATTAGGATGTGGTCGGAGTGTAAACCACTTTTCGTCCGTGAGAAATATTTGTTGTGGATCTAAGTTAAAATCTGATAGCCTGCAACAAAAAGACAAACATTGGTTTCTATGAGTTTCACTTAACTCGTGGCACTTGTGGAATTTGGACAGCACAATTTTCTGTTGCTTTCAAATAATGTTACGAGTCGTAGATACACTCCCCGAAGTCAATTTTTTTAGCAACTCATCAAATGGAAAGGGTAGGATCTTCCTGAATCTCTTAACTAACGAGCTGATTTGCCTCTGCCGTTGTTTTGGAAGTATTGCGTCCTTGGGGCTGCACCTTTGAAATTCAATTAATATTGAAATTTTTGACAATGCAATTGAAGAGATTTAGCTGATTTTTTTTATCCTTTGATGTTCAATCTCGGCAAATATCTTCGTTTCAATGCTGTTGGAGACGAAGTTTTTCGATGTTCGAAAATTATCCAGGTCTCTCGTTCACTTGTGAATGTTACTGAGAGACGAGATATGTTGATTATTTTCCAGGCATGACATCTCGCACATTTCATATTTAATCAAGAATAGCGGTCAACAGCAAAATGTCCGGTATCATAGAAACGATAGCATGTCAAGTCGACTACCTATACATAATTGGGCATTTATTCACTGATGAGATGTTTCAAAGTATACACTCTTCAAGAGACACCCAGTGGTATTTGCTTGCTGTGCAGAGTTAATTTAATTGTTTATATCCTACTCTTATGACTTCAAACTTACATTCTATACTACCTTTCTTATTATTAGGTATTTTTTCTTCTATATTTTAGGGTATCGAGCAGCTGAAGAAGGAACAAGGCAATTGGGAAAGGAATACACGGTGGCGCAGCGTGCAGGCCGTCTTCGGAAGATTCTCAGTGTCGTGGCTGAACCCCTTCACTATGCCTCCACTCACCGCGCGCCACCAACCATTCCTCTACTCCGTCTGAGGCGACCAATGCATCAGTTGCTCTTGCATCTTTACTCGTTTGAGCCATGTCTGCTCCGTGGCGGTGGGGCCGCCATCACACCAACCTTCATACTGGCGCAGCGGAATGACCACTTGCTGGTTATGTTGCTCTCCTAATCCCATATTTACGGGCTTTACCATCTGGTCAACACATCTCAAATTTTCCTTTTATGGTGGCTGATTGCAACTCGAGCATCTGTCTTTTGAGAGTCAAGATTCTGAACTAATGTTTACTTGTTCGTGCCTTTTTTTTGCGAAACTGGAGTATGTTTTCTCATACACAAAAGAAGACCATTGAATGATGTTCGTTTCTAGCACGTTAATTCTCATGGCAATGATATCAGTTGCTGTACAACGGCGGTGGGAAGTTCGACGGCTATGTTGGGGTGGATAGATGATTATTCATTTTATAGATCATTAACACTTTATTTTGATATTTTATTCTTATTTGATACATTTTGGATCAGTTATATAATTATGTATCGTTAGACGCCCGCAGGGGCCCTAGGTGGACTATGCAGTATGTTAGTTAGTCTAGTCCAACCTACGGTGGGAGAATTTGCGCTCTCCCGGGCGCCTAAAAAATGTCCGAGCACAGCTAGGCGTTTTGATGGCGAAGTGGTGAAATAATGTTTATGTTCATCTTAGAGAGTGTAAGTCTTGAATGACACTGTGCGTTGAGGGGACGAGGCGAGTCGAGGCAGGTTGAGGCGAGTGAGGCAGGTTTAGGCGAGTGGAGACTAGTCGACTGGGGGAGGCGACGAGTCGAGACGAACCGAGGTTGGTTGAGACTAGGTGACACGGGAAGGGGGGTACTCGTGGCACCCGGGGGGCTCAAGGGACCTGGGGGTTTCGGGAATCTTGGAGACTTGGTAGACCAGGAGGATTTGGGGGGACCCACTTGGACCTTTCCGAGGCCCTTTGGGACACCCTGGAGACCCTTTGGGACATCCTTGAGAAACTTTGGGGCCCACTTGAGGCACCTCTGAACCCTTGGACCCCTGTTTCCCCTCTCCCCACGCTGTAAAACCCAGAAACAGAAAAATGTAAACAAGTGAAATGATTGAGTAGAACAAATAATTATTACAATTCGCGGATTACTGGCTCAGAGAGCGAGGGTCGCGTCGAGGCTAGTCAAGGTGCGTCGAGATCAGTCGAAACATTTTGAGGCGACTCGAGTTGGTCGCAGCGAGCCGAGACTGGCCGAAATTGTTCGAGACACGCCGAGATGAGCTGAGACCAGGGACCCGGGGAGCTCGGGAGACTTGGGTTACCCTCCGGGATTCGTCGGGCTCTTTTGGGACCCGAGGTACCTCTGCCACCCCGCTCCCACCCTAAAATGCTTGAGTGATAAATTTTGTTATTATAGTCCACATGATGACTAGCGCAGATGGGGAGAGCCACGTCGATGCTGGTCGAGATCAGTCGAAACATGTTGAGGCGAGTCGAGTTGGTTGCGACAAGCCGAAACTGGCCGAAATGATTCGACACAAGCCGAGATAAGCTAAGACAAGGGTCTCAGGGGACCCGGGGAGCTCGGGAAGACTCGGAGGACTTGGTTTACCTTCCGGAATTCATCGGACTCTTTTGGGTCCCAAGGGATCTATGCCCCCCCAACCCTGTCCCTTTGAACAATAGGTGCGAAATCAATAATCTGAGCAGTTATTCTGCCCATGACGAACCTGCCCTTTCTTCTTCACGATCCACAATTTTGTCATGCATTATTATGCTGGTGTATTTGGGCAGGAGTTCCTGTTTGTGATTTTGTGAATGGGTGTTTTTTTTCAGTCTGTACTCGCTCACGCGTGCACGGCCCATAGGTAGTTTCTTGGGTTGATCTGGACTGCGTAGCTATGAAACCTTGTGACGCGTTGCGGTTGGAGTTGATCTAATCCGTGAAGCCATAGACCTTGTACCAATTTCGACGATACTATCTGTGCGCACTGGCGCGCGTGCATATTACTCTTGGAGTTCTGAGTAGCTGGAGGCGGGGATTCACTTCGTCTGAGTCTTTATCTTACCTACAGATACAGATACAGACTCTAGGCCGCATCCCCCAGAAAGGGGGGTGGCCGACGGCAAGGCGCACCTCACACCCTTATACGCTCACACTCACACAACTTAGCCCTTTTGTGCTAAAGGGTCCGGCCGGTAGCCCCTCAACTTACTCTCTGGGTCCCGAATGCACCGAGGAACCGTCGTCAGCAGCAGGGCCCGACAGTTTTAACTGGTTTACCCCCGCCGCGTCATAATGGCTGGGCCCCCCCCCCACACACACGACCATCCCGACAGCGGGATGCCAAGGGCGGGAAAGCACATCAGAGCAGCGTCAAAATCAACCATTCACAACCACAAACAGCTTTTTTGCGCAGAGGTAGTATCGTAACCAATAACGGACAACTAACTGAGTTTGAAATTAACATCGCATACTGTTCTTCGCGTCTAAGCTCCAAAGTTTACAAGTTTCCAGGGTATAGAAACTTTTTTTTTTGCTGTATCAAAATAAGAGCCGGTCACCG
>SDVV010011989.1:0-15633 GCA_016164225.1 Gammarus roeselii
TGAATTTGCCCGTGCAGCCACTGACCTTGTACTAATCTTGATGCTACCTGTACGCACTAGGGTGCGTATATATACTCTTCAAATTCAAAAGGATTGGAAGCGGAGGTCCGTTTCGTGTAAGCGTTTTTTCTTTTGCGCACCAGCGTGCGTCTGACTGCTAAAATTTTCACTTTCTTTCTAACGTTAAAAGCGTTGTTTTGTATTTTCCTCGCACACCTAGGCGTGCGAGCCTATTGGAATCAATGATCATCGAGCCCTACGGGGGAGCCTATTATGACTCATGTTGAGGCTCTGGTGGAAATGAGGCCCAAATCAAATCAAATCCACCTTTACTCTAATTATAATACCAATGGTTTGTCTTCTAAGAATATATAGCTTCTGTCTTCGGCAGATGGCCATTAGTCCTCGTCAGTTTGTCATATTCAGGCGTGTACAGTATCATGGCCACGTATGGTGTTCATGTATGCGAAGTGTGTCGTACCTATATGTGTAACAGGATAGGCAGTAACTTCTACTCGACGATCTCTAATAATAAATCCTTATTGAATTAGGCATGCGGTAACCAAGGAAGGCCCGCCCGGTCGCTCTGATATTGTCGCGGCAATTTAGTCACCGCAAATAGCCTTGAAATTTCACCTAAAAATCCAAGAAATTGTACAAAAACAGTCATTAGACTGCATTTATTTATGATACGACTTCAAAAATGACCCACTTGAATACTTAGTCGTGTGTCCCGTGCTCTTGATAACAATTTAAGTTGTTATGGCGCTGCTGTTATCGAGTTTCTTGAAATTCGCTAGTTGCATTTCTAAGTACCGCACATTCCGGTTCACTTTCTTCTAATTGTTAAAAGACGCCGGATTTGTTTCAGCCTCTTTATTTTTCATATTGGGGCAAAAAAATTCATGGAATTCAAGTCTAGGATATTTCCAGGTCACTGTATCGCATCAATATCATTTTCTGCAAACCATTCTGTTCTCTTTCGTGCCTTATGACATGATGCGCGGTCATGGACGAAGAAGCTGGATTGGTGGATTGGAAGAAAATGTTCCAAATGGTCACTTAGAATTTCGAGGTAGCGGTTGGCATTCATTGTTACGTTATTTGATAAGAAATAAAGACCACCCTGCCATAAAAAAATATTGAAACAGCCCCAAACCATGACAGATGTAGGGTGCTTGACCGTGGGGATGGTGTACCGAAGATCATCTGCTAGCCGTGGATGGAGATTTGACCTTCCCAGGCAGGTAACGAAACGATTGGAAGTTGTTTTCGTCAGTCCACAAGACCTTAGTGGGACCAATGTTCTGATGTTCAATCTATCTATTTCTTAGCGAAAATTAGCCTAGCTTTGCGCATACGGTCATTTAACACAGGTTTACGAGCGGCTGATCTGCTAGGAAGTTGGAGGTCCTTTGACGATTCCTTCCGGGCGATTTCCTCTTAGCCGGGAGGCGGGTAAACAAGGATTCTTGATTACTCCACAATTCAACAGCTTGTCTGTAGCTTTGTTAGTCTTCCGAGGGCGCCCAGAAAGTCTTTAGTTTGTGGGAACGACGTTCGGCGGAGACCTTTGACCGCACTTAAGAGGCGCGTTATTGCTGCCTTTCCCCACCCAGAATAGCGACAATTTTTTTCTGGTAGACACGTTCTCCTCTCTACCGACTATTATTCAGGTATTTTCGGTATTGAAGAAAAATGCATGGCACCAACTCTCACCACTGGCTCTGGAATCACACTAATTATCTGTGCCAAATGTTAGCCTGTGACCAACACCCGAACGGATGCCAAATCCCGCCGGACAATTTGTCTGGCTGCGGGTGGCCACCATACCAAATTTTGGAAAGAACTCATTTACGCGTGCATCACATGGGGAGATGTCAAGGCTATTGGCGGTAACCATTGTTTCTAAGATGCAAACTTATGGCGGTTGTAAACGTTGCGGTCTAATTACCCGCGCATTGGTTGTGCCAATGCGACCCTGTGAATATAATGTTAGACTAAAACGTACATGTGTACGCGAGTGATATGGGTGGTAAGGACCGGTGTGTGCGTACATTCGCACACACCGGTCCTTTGTTCTCTCCTTTCGGGTGACTAATAACAGTGAAATTGAGCTATTTCTTTTCTCCAATATTTTTCTACGACTCTTCCTTTTTATCCTTTCCATTCTTGCTATTCTCATCTGTGAGATTCCCTACATTGAGTGTAGATCTCATGCATGGGATCCCCGTTTCTTGTCTCTTCATCTTCCCCCCCAGCATGTGTTGAGGCGCATCGCCGTCGGGACCTTTAGGAAGACTGTGAATCCTTAGCACTGGAGCATTGTAAGTTGAGTGTTGGCTAATGCTCCTTGCTGCCACCCGTGGAGTGTTGAGCCCTATATGACCTCAGCACCTCAGGAGTTCCTGCACCTCCTTGGGCACTCGTGCATACTGCATACATTCGCCACGTAGGGAACATTGACTTAGCGCAATAAAAACGTAACTCTGATCGACTTATTTTCTGTTGCTTGATGCAGCACTAGAGACTGATTTGAGGTTTAGCGATAGAAAGACGCTGACCCCAGCGCGCTAGGAAGCCTCGTCACTCTAATCCAATTTTTATCTGACCCGAGTTCATTCCATGTTGTGTCCGACAATTCCGGACCGGGAATTGAACCTTGTTCTCTTGAAGTAATAGACGACAATGAATATCTTTCAGCTGTCACCAACCACTCTGCCATTGGTACCTACCTTTTACTGATGGCTATGATTGAATGGCATCTGTTATCGTCTTAGGCGTGAGAGACTGCAATAATTTCCGGTCATGAAT
Organism: Gammarus roeselii; assembly: GCA_016164225.1. Taxonomy (NCBI): domain Eukaryota; kingdom Metazoa; phylum Arthropoda; class Malacostraca; order Amphipoda; family Gammaridae; genus Gammarus; species Gammarus roeselii. Next base: position 2,815 of record SDVV010011989.1, read on the forward strand.
GTCCAATAGTATTTGGGCCATAACCGCAGATAGCTTTCGTTGTCCCAAATCTGTACAAAGGCATCGTTTTCTACGTCGTTTTAGTTATCACTCGTTGCTACTTACCAATATATGTAATTTGGGTAGCTGGGCCGGGCCTGCATACAGTTGGTGTCTACAGAGCTTGTTGAACCTATCGAATGTGATATTGATACTATTGTGTGGAGTGTCACCTCAGCCGTGCCTTTGCTGGGCAGGGCTCGTTCCTACGCTCCATTACCTATCAGGGGTTCTTGTGCCAAAGAGTGACTGCCCGCAACAAGAAAGTGGTTAGTTGACTTCCCTCCTCACCTGCCCAATGGCGACGCAGCTGGCGTATCGATTTACCAGGCCTCGGTGACCTCAGGCGAGGTCAGCGCCGTTGCTATTGACTGGGGGTGGAAGGACGTCCGTACACCTGGCGCAAGGGAGGGGGGGCGGTCGCTACGCGAGGGACGCCCATACAGCTGGAACAAGGGGTGGCCGTCACACGAGGGACGCCCGTACAACGGGCGCAGGGGATGGCCGCCACGGGAGGATGCCCGTACAACTGGCGCGGGGGGGTGGCCGCCACGCGAGGGACGCCTGTGCAACTATCGCGGGGGGTTGGGAGGGGGGGGTGGCCACCACGCGAGAGACGCCGTACAACTGGCGCGGGGGTTGACCGCGCCAGTACAACTGGTGAATGGGGGTTGCCGCCACGCAAGGGACGCATGTACAGCCAGCACTGGGGGTGGCCGAAACACGAGGGCCGCCTGTACAGCTAACACTGGGGGTGGCTGCAACGCGAGGAGCGCCTGTACAGCTGACGCTGGGGTGGCACACAAGGGATGCCCGTATAACTGGCGCTGGGAGTGGCCACCACACTAGGGACCTCCGGAGAACTGACCCGGGGGGTGGCCGCTTCACGAGAGGCCCCCGTACAGCTAGCGCTGAAGTGTCCGCCACACAAGGGACGCCTGTACAGCTGGTCCAAACTTGAGTTCAGGCAGGTGCCCTAAACCTACAAAAGTACACTGTCTCACCCTCCCATTTTCCTCCGCTCACTCACATACACATCTCGCTTCTTGAGCACAATAGTATTTTGTCTTTATAATATACTCTTCCATACCTATCCTCCGATCGGCAAAGGGAAAGTTCTTTACCCTCTCTTGACCCGACTGCGTAACCCTCGCAAGGATGCAAATCCAATTAGCATAACGGCCCTCAAATTCAATGACCGAGAACATCACGTCATCACAATACTGGAGGACCTCAAGCTGCGCCCGGTCGCCGCTACGCACCTTTTACGAAGCTTATGCGATGCCTATTTCTTTAGAGATCAGCCTGTCCCCAACGACTTGGCTTCTATCGCCACACTTCAATCTGCCTTGGCTGGCCTTGCTCGGTGTCGCGATGGCAGCGGCCGCACGGGCGGTGCGTGGCACATCAACCACAACTACTGGTTTCTGATCAGCATTTGTTCGCAGTCCTATTTTTTTTATTTTTACTGCGAAATTAGTAGTCTTCAAACTGGTTAAACCATCGTTCTTTGATGTGGTGTTTTAACTAGCTAATACCCATTCTTCAGTCGAAATTTGAGCCTAATAATATCTGCTATATTATTTATACCTGTTGGATGCAATACATAACTCAAGGTCTGGAAGAAGTTTCTAGCTTGCCCCTCCTCCATTTTTTTCAAGTGGTGCTACCCAATGTTTTGGTGTCGGTTCAGTTAATGCAGACTTTTCCGTAGGGAGTCTGCATTAGCTATTATTCATAATGTATCGTATTCTGATTAGTGATAATGAACTTGTTTTTGCCGAGACATAATAACCTAACTCGTTTGTGTGTGTGTCTCTGCTGTTCAGGACGCTACCTCTAAAATGCTGTTTGTCCCCGTCCTCGTCCCTAACGGTGTCGTCTGCTTACAGGTCTGTCGTGGCAGCTGGGTGATCGGCCCATCCCCATCATGAAGAGCTCTGAGGACCGGCTGTGAGGGGCAGCTTCTGGCCCATCAGCATGAGCGAGACTAGTGCTGCCCCCACCACTACTGACTCCACCACTGCTCTGCCCGCCAGCGATGACTCGATCACCGAGGCCCCTGCCTCCGTGGTGGTTGGGGAGGCAGCAGCCGCTCCCTCTCCCAAGACGGTTTGTGCAGAGGCCGCCCCCGAGCGCCGTTTCTTCTGTCGCGAGTGGGCCTGGGCAAAGCTATGGGCATGCGTGGAGCAGCGCCCGGCAGCGAAGACATGCGGGGCGCTGCTGGTGGCCGGGCCCGGGGCTGGCAAGACAGCGCTCTGTCGGGAGCTGGTCACGCCTTCCACCAGTCACGGCCGTCACGCGGGTCAATTGCAGGCACGCCTCGTGGCACACCACTTTTGCCACGCTGACCACGTGCTCTCGCTATGTGTTGCCAGCTTCGTACAGTCACTAGTGACGCAGCTCTCCTACTCTCCGCTTCTTTCCGGTTACAAGGAGAAGCTCGAGGCCCCTGATATTAAGGCGGCTCTGGAGGTCAAGGCGCTCTACCACAACCCAGACGAGGCGTTCAAGCGCGCTGTGCTCTTCCCTCTCTCTGAAATTGATCAACCGGACAACACTCTGCTCTTGGTTGTGGACAGTGTGGACGAGGACTCTCTGACGAGCATTAACGGAAGCTCTTGCGAGCTGCCGTCGAGCATATCATCCGCGAAGTCGAACGGCGTGTCGCACACCGTAGCAGAGCTTCTGGCCTCCCACCATCACCTGCTGCCTCGCTGGATGCTGCTCGTCGTGTCGGCGAGGCGATGCTCACGCTACATCACAAAGCAGTTTACGGGCTTCAGGAGAATTGCTCTGGACGATCTCAGGCGTAATCAAGTCGTGCGCGATGTTCAGCAATATATTTTGTGTCGCCTGGACCGAGAGCCTGCTCTCCGTAATCATTTATCCCGAGAGACAGCAGAAATGCTCAATCAGTTGCACATAAAGAGCAACGGCTGCTTCCTCTACTTGGAGAAGGTGCTGGATGGAGTAGCCGAGGGTTGGGTGACGCTTCGAGAAATACGTGACATTCCTGGCACACTGAATGGTCTTTATCTGTGGCTGTGCCAACGTTTATACCCTCGCCGCAACTTTCAGCGTGTGGCCCCGTTACTGGCTGTGACACTGGCCGCTCGCGAGGCACTATCCTCACAAGAGCTGCAGGAGGCCATCAGAACGAGGGCCCCAGACATGTCTGAAGAGGAGTGGACCAAACGCTGGGGCCTTCTCCGACGAGTTCTCTGTCCGTACTCTGACAAAGTGCAACTCTTCCACCACAGTTTTGCGGAGTGGCTGTTGGACGTGAAGCACTGCACTCAAAAGTATCTGGTGGACGTGGCTCAGGGACATGCCATGCTGGCCATGCAGCTCACCGTGTTGGCCCCCACACTTAACCCAGCCAAAGTGCAAGAGTTTGCCTTCCACTTGGTCCGCATGCCTGTGGAGGCTCCACTGCAGCCCTGCCACTTGTCTCAGTGGTTGGTGACATCAGGCGCGCCGCTCGACACCTGCTTCGAGCACGTGGGGCCGCTGGACCACCGGGCCGTGAGGCTTTTGCAGGAGGCAGGGGCTGAGCCTCCGCCTGATCCGCTTTTTGAGGACGACCCTGACGAAGAGGACGAAGACGAGGACGATGATGACGACGAGGAGGACGGGGAACAGGAGGCTAGTGAAGAAACCAATGTTGAAGAGCAATCTGCTGTGAAGTATGTCGAGTTGAAACCCGAGGGCGAGTTCGAAGATACTCCTCTGAAAGTGGAGTCAACCCTTCCGCAGGAGGAAGCGAATCTGAACGAAATATTCGCTAATAATTTTCAGCTTGTAGATAACGAAAAATCTCTATTGTTAAGTAAAAGTGATATTGTACATAGTGAAGTAACCACAGAACCTTTTAGTGCGACGTCATTGCAACGTAACGAGTCTAACTTGGTGAACAGTCGGCCGCGGTCCAGCAGCAACGAGATCATGTGCAGCCTGTCGGAACTGCAGACGTCGGTGGAGAGCAGCTGCGTTAGTAGCAGCCGCGGCACAAGCGGAGGCCGCCTCAGCACTGGCAGCAGCGGTGCTTCTAGCCGGCGGGCGGAGCGGCGCGAGCAGCGACGGCGGCAGCGCGAGGACCCACTGTACCCGTACCTGCGCGGTGGCCCTGTGGACCAGCGCGACGCGGCGGGCCGCACGCTGCTGCACACCGCGGCGCACCAGGGCGACGCCTCGTTGGTGCGGTTGCTAATACAGGCCTGCGCTTCGCATTCTCTACAGGACTGCGGCGGGCAGACGCCTCTACACCTGGCGGCGCGGCAAGGACACGCTGAGGTGGTGGCCACTCTTCTCACTCACGGCGCTGACCCTGACCTAGCCGACGGGGACGGTTGGACTGCCTTGCGGTCTGCAGCGTGGGGCGGCCACGCAGACGTGGTGTCGGTGCTGCTGCAGGGCGGAGCACAAGTGGACTTGGCAGACGCTGACGGCAGGACAGCGCTGAGGGCAGCTGCGTGGGGTGGCCATGAGGAGGTGGTGGCGCTGCTGTTGCAACACAAGGCAGCTGTTGACCTGGCGGACGGGGAAGGCCGCACACCGCTAATAGCGGCGGCCTACATGGGCCACGGCGAGATTGTGGAGCCGCTACTGGAGGCAGGGGCCAACGTTAACCACGCGGATGTAGATGGTAGGTCTGCGCTGAGCGTAGCGGCGCTGTGTGTGGCGGCCAGCGAGGGACACAGTAAAGTGGTGAGCGTCCTGCTGGAGCGAGGGGCACTCGTCGACCACCAGGACTGCGACGGACTCACGCCTCTGCTCGTCGCCGCCTTTGAGGGACACACGTGCGTGCGATTTAGCCTTTGAGCTCAGTAGCAATATTGGGTAGCTAGCTGTAAAACACTGCAAATGCACATCGATGACATAGTGATTATTTATTCACTTTATTATTGATACATTCTGCGACTCTATCCTGTTGTTTATAAGATTTGTCCTCTGCAGAGAGGTGTGCGAACTTCTGCTGGAGTACGAGGCTGACGTGGACCACGTGGACCGGTCTGGACGGACCCCGTTGCTGGCAGCCGCTTCCATGGGCCACGCGGCGGTGGTGCAGCGCCTGCTTTACTGGGGCTGCTACGTAGACCACATTGACGCGGAGGGCAGGACCGTGCTGAGCGTGGCGGCCGCACAGGGCTCATTGGTGAGGACAGAGGAGGTTGATACGTAAAATACATTGACAAAGAGGGCAGGATCGTGCAGAGAGTGGCGGTGTTGGCGAGGGCAGAGGGAGATTGGTAGGTAGAACACATTGACGCGGAGGGCAGGTTGGTGCCGAGCGTAGCAACGCGCTGGGCTCGTTGGTGAGCGCAAAGGGAGGTTTCTCTCTATTTCAGCTGTCGTAAGTTATCCTTGGTAGCTACTAACTTGAAACGCGTACCCATCATACCGGTGGATTTAAGACAAAAAATCAACCGAGAGGTGTCTGTAGACTTGGCGCTCTTACGGAATGCACCTCATTGAAGTTTAACGGGTGACACACTTACTTGAATGCGTTGAAATTTTTCGCTGTTAAAGCTGGTTACGGCGTAGCTGCCACCTGTAATTTGTGAATGAGGGTATCCATTGATCAGAGGTAGATAAGGAACACAACTGTGGTACTTGTCCATTTGATTTTTGATGAACCTCAAGATGTTTGCTGTGACTGACAATTGGGCACACGTTTGATCTCACGTATTGAATAGCTGAGATGCCCGGCCCGTGAAGCTATTGAATGATACAAGTGTTAACAAGTGTAAGACAACAACAGGCCTCCTTTCACAAATTTGGGGACTTTTTGATAGTTATATTAGTTTTGAAATAGACCACCAAAGAGATAATCATGTATCTGTGTTTTTCTGCATTAAAAGATCAAAAAAAGGAAGATTGTAGTGAGAAAAGGCTTTTAACGATGATACTCGAAACAACTGAAATCATCAACTGAAGATTGAGACGTTCACCCACGATGTCGATATGAGATTGTCTCCGCGTCAATCTGGCTGGACCCCTATACCAGCGAGTAGGTACAAATGCCGAGAACCTTTTCTACATTGCTAGGGCCGTGCACTATTTTAACCGTACGGGTGTCAATACCGGATCCTTTTTTAACAAATGAGCCGGCAAACGTGCTACTGCCGGAATGGCGGCGATTATGGTAGAATTTGTCGAGCCGTGACTTGAACGTTTCACTGTATCGCTGCTTACAACTTACAATCTTAGTTTGCTCCATTCCTCGACAATTCTATACCTGAAGAAACTGCGCATGATGTCGGTTGAGAAACGCTTACCAACGATTTTGTATCTACTATTCCTTGTCACTCCGTTTGCATCTAGAGTGAAAAGGCTCGCTAGGTCGACGCTTTCCTTACCCTTCATAATCTTCCACACTTCGATCATGTTCCCTGACGGTGCTCTACCGAACAGAGGTTGAGTTCGCGTACGCTGTCATTGAACGACTTCTTGCGCAGCGAAGGGCTAAGTTTTGTACCGCTTCGTTGTACGGTACCTTCTAAAATTTAATGACGTCTTTTCTAAAGGTATGGAGACCAGAATTGGACAGAATACTCGAGATATGGTCTTACAAATGCATTGCATAACCTAAGAATACTGTGTTTGATCCTGTACGAGAAAGTACGGGATATAACTTTATCGGCTTTGTTGAACGCATCGTTACATTGTCTACTGCTTTTTAACTGGTTAATAATGATCAGAGGTTACTGGGCTCCCATATGGAGAAAACTGAACTAGTGGAAACTGAAGTGAAGGCGCGAGTGAAGGAGGGATCTAAAGTGTTGGGCGAGTGTGATGAGCTGTAGGACGTTGGGGATGGAAGCAACGAGAGGGCTGTATGAGGGTGTTGTGGTCCCAACTGTACTCTACGGAGCTGAGGCTTGGGGGGTGAGAGCAGAGAAGAGAAGAAGGTTGGATGTTTTCGAGATGAAATGTTTGAGGAGCATGGCTGGAGTATCGCTGAGAGACCGGATCACCAACGACGTGGTTTGAATCAAAACAGGGATGGTGGAGAAGTTGGAGGACAGAGTGGATTCGCGTGTACTGAGATGGTTCGGGCACATGGAGAGGATGGATGAAGGGAGATTGGTGAAAAGGGTGATGGATGCGGAGGCGAGTGGTCGCAGGCCTAGAGGTAGACCGAAGTTTGGGTGGATGGATGGTCTGAAGCAGGCGTTGGGAAGGAGAGACATGAATGTGGAGGTGGCGAGAGAGCGTGCAATGAACAGGCGTGAATGGTTGATTTTGACGCTGGTCTTATGTGCTTTCCCGCCCTTGGCATCCCGCTGTCGGGATGGTCGTGAGGGGGGGCCCGGCCATTATGACGCGGCGGGGGTAAACCAGTGAAAACTGTCGGGCCCTGCTGCTGACGACGGATCCTCGGACTGCACTCGTGACCCAGAGTGTAAGATGAGGGGGTACCGGCCGGACCCTTTAGCACAAAAGGACTAAGTTGTGTGAGTGTGAGCGTATGAGGGTGTGAGGTGCGCCTTGCCGTCGGCCACCCCCTTTTCTGGGGGATGCGGCCTATTGTCTGTATCTGTATACTAATGATCAAACCTAGAACTCTCTCCTTCGTGACAGCAATCCGCTTCTTTCCGGGCATTGAATAATCGTAGTTGATGTTATGTTGACCTTTGTGCATAACTTTACTTATACTGATACAGATACAGACACTAGGCCAAAATCCCCCAGTAAGGGGGGTGGCCGACGGCAAGGCGCACCTCACACTCTCATTCACTCACACTCGCACGCCTTAGCCCTTTGACGCAAAAGGGTCCGGCCTGGAACCCCACAAACACCCTCTGGGCGTTTTGAGCCCGACAGTGTGACTGGTTTACCCCCTGCCGCGTCATGATGACCGGGCCTCCCCGCCACGACCATCCCGTCTCAACAATGTGCCTAGGGCGGGTACGCACATTAGGGCAGCGTCAAAACTCATCCATTCACAATCATTCTCCACTCACGCCTATCCAGTGCACGCTCTCTTGCTACCTCCACACTATGGTCTCTCCTTCATAACGCCTGCTTCACACCATCTTTGGGCCACATTTAATTTCATTTGCCACTTTTCTGACCAATCATCAATTTTGTTCAAGTCTAATTGGATCTGCACTCAAGTTCGGTTTGCACAATTCCTCCCAACTTAGTGTCGACTGCCAATTTGCTAATGTTCGAAAGCACGTTTCCATCGAAATCCTTAATGCATAGTATGATGAGGACTGGCCCAAACAAGGATGCGTGTGGTGCGCCGCTTGTAATATTACCTCAGGGGAAGGTGCTCCGTTAAATACGACTCACAGCTGTCTCTGTGTGAGCAAACATTTTATCCAGTTATTTAGCCCCCCCCCCCCCCCCCATAAAGCAAATGGTTCACGGGTCGCACGGGGTCACGACCCAACCGGGGAGGGGGAGGGGGCGGTGAACTCCTGATTTCCTTTCAGACCCTTCTATTCTTCACCCTTCACTATCTCTCCTTTTTTACCCTATCCTGGATAATTTTACCTTGTTTACTCCATTTACTTTGATTGTTTTGTAAAATCTCCATTGACGTATCTCTTCTCTTATCTTTACATCTCTCCCCCATTTCTTCTAGTGCAGCTATGGTAGTTGCATTTCATTCACCACTGTTTATCAGATTTTATCTGCTTCCTTTTATATTATTATGTACTTTGCTATGTGTTTGTGCTGTATAATTTCTTGGATCTACCCTCGTGAACTATCCATGTGGTCAATATTAGCAAAAAAAATGGAAAAAAAATTGTAGTTTATGGGACGTACACCGAGGCCCTCACGCTGAGGCTGATATCGGTCTCCTGGGCAGCAATTGGTTGCGGTGTGTGGGCCGCACTGTGTGTGATGAAAAATTAAAAAAAACTATGTGCAGTTTGTGGCATGCACTCCAAGGCTCTCGCGCGGCGGTCGGTTTTGGCCCCCGGGGCACTACGGGTTGCGGTGTGTGGGCCGCATTGTATATATTTTTAGCGCGTCATGCCCTGCTATTGCGGGTCCCGCTGTGACCCACATGTCCCCGTATGTGGTTTTGCTGAAAGATCTGATGGTGCCGTCTGGTGGCTGAGGGGACAAGGGTGCGGAGTCAGTTCACCCCCCTACCCAACACTCCACTTAGGCTTCACGACTTTCGATTGAGACGGCGGTAGCTTCTCCAAGGGCGACGAGAGGTAGAATTATCCTGTCATGAACTTGATTAGAAGCCCTAGCCTAAGAGAGCAGTCTAGGTAGCTTCTCAGGACGCTGAGCTCTACTTATGATGACTGACTCTTGGTCGTATCGCTAACTGACAGAGCCTCGTGGTAGGTTACAGAGCTTCCTGACCGCATTACCACAGCCTCTTTGGTGGGCAAGGCATGTCGGGAGGCTGAATCTGGTTGAATTACTTCTATGGAAAGGGACAATACAACTAAAAACTCCGCACTAGCACCAGAACACGGTGCCACCCAGAAACAAGATCATCTCCCTCCCAGGCTGATCGGGAGAGAGACACGAGAACAACTACAGCAGCCCCCCTCATCTGCACCCGGTGAGGTGGACTTAGAGAATAGATCGCACGATGCCACCTTCATCCCCATGAGCGATATACTGAAAACCAAATAGTACTTGAAGATCTCTTTCAGAATGAATACTACACAAAGTTTTTCGTAGCTAAGGCAGTCTCGTGAGAGAACCTGGCCGAAACGAACTCGATTCAAGCTAATCGACAAATTCGTGCTGCGCTGAGCGCATCACTGAGCTAAAAAATGGCTCTTGGTTAGTGAAGGTAGGAGACGAGGAACAGAGCAAGAACATCCAAAATCTGAAGATGTTGAATAAAATCCCTGTGACAGTTTATGAGCATCCCACTCTCAACACGATCCAAGGAACCATTTACTTTGAAAACAGACCAAACTACTAGGATACGGATATCCTTGCTGACCTTGTGGATCAACAGGACACCAGTATTATAGGGTGAAACGACGGCGGAGCGGAGTTAAGGGATTCACTGGTGACTACATCCTCACCTTCAAGCTCTGTTCTTCGCCTCGTGTTGTCCACATTGGCTAGACACAGTGCTCGATCCGAGAATACATCCCTAATCCCAGATGCTGTTAGAACTGCCATAAGTTTGGCCGTTGAAGTGATGCCTGCTGCTCAAGGAACAGAACAGGTACATTGCGCTGCGGTGAGGACGCACACAGCCACAACTATGACTGAACTGCTAAATGCGCCAACTGTTTGGAGAACCATCCTGCATCATCACCCGACTGCTTTTACTACAGACTCGGAATAGGAGATACCCGCAGTTCACGCTGGAGAACGATTTTCCTACCCTGAAGCCACGAGACAATAACCGCTGAATTTATCCGCCCGTTTGCTATTTTTGCTGCAGTGACAGCGGGGATACCTAGAACCAGGGTTCCTCCTAACCTACAACACTATGCCTTTTCCCCTCCTCGAGATCAGGAAAGCCCGCGACGACAGTCTTTTGCACTGTCCGGTAACTCGGAGATACCTTCCCTCACTCTCATCTCGCCCCGTCCCTCACTTGCTGATCGACCCGCAATGAGAGTCCTAGACCTGAATCTGGACGGCAACCTGCTTTTGCTGGAGGAAGCACCACATGAAGAAACGCTCCCACCTCAGCGCATTCCTCGCCAGCCACACAATATGGAAGCCCGTGATCCGTCACCAACGACCAAACCCACCTTACTTCAAGCCCAAGCAAGATTTCCCTTGGTTGTCGTCCAGGCTAGTCAGGTTACTCCTCAACTCAAATGTGTGTCTTGTCCCTTCAATAGGGCACCAAATGCCCCTCCGTCTCTACCTCGCACAGCCGCTCCAGATTATGATCTTGAGGGGAATGCGCCCTTCACATTGAATGATAGCCACACCACCCCATCATCGTCTCAAACCGGAGACCTCGCTTGCCACTGAACAGCGCTAAGCGCACTGGCTTTGACTTGGACGATGATGATCCAGGCAATGACTCTTCGCTGCCTCGTAGCCACAAAAGAAGCTCCAGCAATACTCGTCGTGCGCGGCCGACTGGCCGTGGGTGAGTGTATAAAAATGAAATTGAATGAGACTTTATCAAATCAAGCCTAGACCTTGACTGTAACCTAAACTAAAATGTCCGATACACTCGTCCTTCTGTGGAACATTCGAAGATATCGTGCTAACTACGCTGAACTACTGAAACTAACCCAAACCTATAATCCAATAGTAGTTTGTCTCCAGGAAACTCTCCTGGGGCTGTACAAACCATCTTTTCCCATTGGGTATAAAGCCCACTTCATCTCGCCAACTGCCGATGCCCGACCGGGCACAGGCCTGGCTACAATAGTAAATCAAGCTATCACCTGCACTGCCATCCCCCTACAAACAACTCTGCAAGCTCAGGCCTACAGAGTGTGCCTCGACCACCTAGTTACTATCTGTAATCTCTAGATCTCCCCCAATGAACTTCTCTCTCATGTGCACTATTCGTCAACCTAGTTGCTCAACTCTCTGCGCCCTACCTTCTTGTAGGTGACCTTAACGCTAAACACCTCCTGCGGGGGGAGGGGGAGACATAGGTGATGGACGTGGAAGCCACGTCAAAGCATTCTATTTCCTGATATTGCGCTCCCTAATGCTGGAGAACCGACGCACTTCCATGCCCAGACAGCCTTGTTATCGTCTATTGACTTATCCTTCTGCTCACCGAACCTTTCCCCAGACCTTGCCTGGCAAGTGCTGGAGGAGCCCTACGGGAGTGATCACTTCCCTATCACCATCACTATCCATCCTGAAAATACGTCTACCGCTCCGATACATAAAGCGTAAAGCTAAATGGCAATCATTCATCGCTTATACAACACCTTTTCCACCTCAGGATACATGCTGTGGCGAGATGGTGGGAAACTTTAACAGTACCCTCCTTCACACTGCAGACCACAGCATCCCTATAACCAAGGGAACACCGCGTAAAATTAGGACACCCTGGTGGAGTGACCTATGTGAAATAGCAAAACGGCACAGGAACCGTGCATTCAATCGGTACCGGGGTACCAAAGCAGTAGCAGACAAAATAACGTTTAGGCGTGAAACTGCACAAAAACACGAAATACATTCTTCCTATCTCGAAGAAAATCATTGCAGAACTTCGTATCGTTCATCAATGTGAACACACCCATGTCTTAAGTGTAGACCCGTATACGAAAAAGGACGGGAAAGTACTGTTGTCATCCCCCTCCAACCCTAAGGAAGGGAGGAATGACCCACACCGATCTGCTAGAAGTCTCTGAACTCTTTGCAACTTACTACTCCTCCGTCAGCTCGGATTCTTGGTACAGGAGGCTTTCCGTAATACAAAGCGTACTGCACACCAAAATACAGATACAGATACAGACACTAGGCCGCATCCCCCAGAAAGGGGGGTGGCCGACGGCAAGGCGCACCTCACACCCTCACACGCTCACATTCACACAACTTAGCCCTTTTGTGCTAAAGGGTCCGGCCGGTAGCCCCTCAACTTACACTCTGGGTCCCGAATGTACCGAGGAACCGTCGTCAGCAGCAGGGCCCACAGTTTTCACTGGTTTACCCCCGCCGCGTCATAATGGCCGGGCCCCCCCCCACCCACGACCATCCCGACAGCGGGATGCCAAGGGCGGGAAAGCACATCAGAGCAGCGTCAAAATCAACCATTCACAACCATTCTCCACTCACGCCTGTTCATTGCACGCTCTCTCGCCACCTCCACATTCATGTCTCTTCTTCCCAACGCCTGCTTCAGAC
>SDVV010011990.1:0-15633 GCA_016164225.1 Gammarus roeselii
TTATATATATATATATATATATATATACAGTTTATTCCTAATGCGTCCAATCCAAATTATTTTAATGAGTGCTCTTCCACAATTTTAGTATTTTAATCCTGGTTACCGGTGGTGATAAGAAATATTGTATCCATATGAAACAATTGAACATTTAGATTACTTAAAAGATCATAACCGCGTTGTTACCTCAATTTGATATTGTGAACTTGATTTTAGTAGAAATTGACGTAATTAGGCCGTAAATCTTATCTGAAATCCGATACGAGATTGTATTTCTCAATAAAATTAATGAAGAGAACCACTAAAATTTCATGGAAAAAATTGCTCCACGCGAGTTGTTTGAACCTATTCCACATGCATCACTAACTCGGATATCTCACTCAATTGAGATATTGAACGCAAGATCTTAAATTTGAATGAAATGAATTTTCTATCGATCAGTACTTTCTGCCAGTTGATTGTTGTCAAATTATTAGGTTCACCCGTTTCCGATACATGCAAACAACAGCATGTGTTCCTTAATTGCATGGAATTTGTTCGTCTTCATATAATATAGTAGGTGGGAATCGTGCGCCTGCAATTTCAAATGATCTGAGTGGGTCTATCGAACGTTCCATGCTTGTGTCCAGCTCACATAAATAACTGCTTCTATGACGTCCAGCAAGGCGTCGTGATGAGCGTTTGCATGCACAAGAACACCTACACGCTCCTAATCTGACCTCACAGAAGAACTTCTACACGCTCCCAATCTGACCTCACTGAAGAACTCCTACACGCTCCCAATCTGACCTCACTGAAGAACTCGTACATGCTTCCAATTTGACCTCGCTGAAGAACTCCTACATGCTCCTAATCTGACCTCACAGAAGAACTCCTACATGCTGCTAATCTGACCTCACTGAAGAACCCCTACATGATCCTAATCTGACCTCACTGAAGAACTCCTACACGCTCCCAATCTGACCTCACTGAAGAACTCCTACACACTCCCAATCTGACCTCACTGAAGAACTCCTACATACATTTAATCTGACCTCACTGAAGAACTCCTTTATTCTGCTAATCTGACCTCACTGAAGAACTCCTACACACTCCTAATCTGTCCTCACTGAATTGACGACTCATTGCAAATAACAATGGTTGTGCCTTCACTGCATGCATGGCGTCCAGCAATGCGTCGTGATGACCTTTTATATGCGCAAGAACACCTACACGCTCCTGATCTGTTCTCACTGAATTGACAACTCTCTGCAAATAACAATGTTTGTGCCTTCATGCGCACGACAAAACATCCCGCCGCACCAGCAACTTGCAGTGACTTGTTCTTCCATTATGTTAGCTTGTGCACTGCACTCAATGAGGTCTTCGACAAGGGGTGCTCATAGAACCTTGGGGAAAAAACATTCATCCCTGGGCATGCTTCGTCCGTCAGTAATGGCCATCGTAGTGAGAGCAAAAGAAATGCAACTCAATTCGTAGCTTTAAAAAAAAAACTCTCAATATGTGGATCTTCCGTTATAATATAGTGACAAAGAAAGTGGAAATTTCTAAACACTTGTGACCAAGTGAAGCCAGTATCGTGCTGCTATTGATCCAGTCCAGCTACAGTTGAATTGGATACATTTTTGTCAGCCTTCGAGACTAACGCTCTTGCTAAGGATATTCCAATTGAGTCCACCTCAATTGGCTGTACCTTTAATTTTATCGAGTGGCCTGCGAGTATAACAATGATCAGAGGCGGCAAATTGGCAAAATCAGCAACGAAAGAGTGTCCGCCCAACCAAATTGGATCAGGGGCGGGAAATTGTGCAAGGAAGCGGCAATATTGAGAATGGTAAAGTAAGAACACGAGAATAATTTATAAACGCGAAAAACTATTAATGAAAAAGTGTTTCATAGTATCTCATTAAACAGTATTATGTTTTTTTTTCTGGAGATCAGTTGAAATATTAAAGCCCTCTCTACTAAAAATATCTCACCTGAATAACAAATTATTCATCGCCTATAATCAACAGGTATTGAAATTGAAGCTGTCATTTAGCTTTTTTGATTTTGCGTACCGTTTATAAATAAATTGATAAATCGTGGAAATGTATTTCCACAATAATATTGAACTTCCTAATCTGAAGGCTGTGTGTCGCTTTCCAGCAATAAAAACACGTCATTGATTTGGAATCTTTTATCAAATCTGAACTTTATTATTGTTAGGTGAATGTTACAATTTTGTCAGTCTAATATGCAGTCGAATATTTCAATGTTATCAAGAAATAGAGCAAGGTTTCACCACACCGTTGGCAATCGCACAATTCTTTTGATAATAAATAGCAACGGTCAATGATTCGTGGTATGTTCATAAGATACTAAAATCCCTTCGCTTCAGAACAAGACGCAAATAAATTGTTCGGCAACAAATTGTCATCAAAGTGGAGATTAGGTTTTATCATGCATGGCAATTCTGCTGCAGTAAGGTTTCTTTTGTGTTTTGAATTTGATTATTTTTTACATTGAACTAAACTCGACATCCGAGTAATTCAGATCCAGTTCAAGGCGGATGAAACGTGCTGCAATTGGTCAAAAGAAGCGACCTACGGCGTTCGAATAAAGCCCCTCTTTGAAGCTTGTCAGTATCTCAACTTAATGCATACACAGAACGGGTCTACTCTGAAGGCGAATATTTTTCTAGATGCCGACACCCGATTCGTTTTTTATCTTCAGCAGTCAGTCATCAAAATCTCGCATTGCATAGAGAAGAGTTTCCTACCGTGTTGGTTTCTTGACGAGAACCATGTATTTTACGTTTCTCGTTTCCATTCATTTTCTAGTCGATCAGTTTAGATGAAATATGCCTCACAGTCTGCCCTTAAGCTCACAGTCTGCCTCTAAGCACCACCGCGACCCGACTTGCTTCTTTAGCTCTCAGCAGGAAGAAAAACCAGAGTCGAAAACAAAAAAAAATCAATAATTTAAAATTTTGTTGATATAAAGTGCTATATAAATTTCTCCCCATTGCTGATACTGTTATTAGTGGCAGTGTAATTATTAGTGATTGCTATTATTGTTATTATGTTATTGCTGTTACAATTGATCACAGTGATGTATCATTTTTTCATACATATTGGGACCGCAGTGAGAAATTATTAGGTGCACAGTGGTAGCTATTGAAACCTAACTCAAATATCTAAAAAGGCACTGTTTGATCTAGATGATACCATATGAAAACAAAGTGTGTTAATACACAATTATACTCATACCATCACCAAACAAGTGTACAAATAGCAGCCTAGCTGGTGTATTGGAGCTTTTAGCTGAAGCGGAACGAACACAAGACTTCCTGGACTGATAACGAGGCAGGCCCAGTACAAACACTTCTCCCTGCCCTCCCGCCCCCTCCACTCCCTTCATCCAGGCACTCCGTCACGACACGAAAATGCGTCGATAATTTCTATGCTTCAGCTGCAACAAAAAAAAATCTGTGCAGTGCATTTTAATGGTGATCCTGACATGGGCAGGAACAGAAAATGTATCCACTGTCATGCAAGTATTGCAGCAGAGGCGAAATACATGAATTATGAACCTCACGTTGCAACGCTGGAGCAGACCATGAACATAATGCTGGTAGGACCACAAATCCTGTTCACCCATATTCCCCAGTGCAAACCTTCCCACGCCCATCGCCTTTTTCCACACTGAATACCCTCCAAGCTACCTCTCGCCGACCACCCCATCCTTTCACCTTCCTTTGCCCACCTCCTGTGTCCTCCCGCTGACCACCCCTTTCTTTTACCTCCCACTGCCTACCCCTCCTTTCTCAGTGAACAACACCCAAGCAACTCCTCTTCGACCACCCTGCTACCTACTCCATCCCATGACCTACGCGGACATTCTCTAGGCAAAGATAAACAGCTGAAGAGTGGCCATAGTAAGTGGGAAAATGACAGCCAGCAGAGAAATGGCTGGGTACGGGCCATTGACAGAAACAGTAGAGGAGGGAGACGGCACCACAACACAACGGAAATTTCAGTCCATATTAAGAACTCGTACGACCCACTAAAGCATGAAGAAATTGGTTCTGTTCGCTTTTTCGTTGGCGACAGTACAGTGAAGCATCAAATCAGGGAGTTCAAACAGCGGAAGGCGAATAGGAAAGTGTTCTGTCGTCCTCTTGCCACTGTGCAAACCCTCACCAACCAAGTCAAAAAGCTGAGCACCAAAAAGGACGACCTCATTAGGGTTCAAGTAGGTTTAGGGAACCTGCAAGTCAATACATCGCACCAACTTTTTCGTTCAGAATCGCTACTTGATAAATACAAAAAAAAAACTCATGTGAGCGATAAAAAACAAAACCAGCAACAATGGTATTATTTCCGGCATTTTGCCTATGATGAACGTCGAAAACAAGTACATCAACCGCGCTGTGGAAAAGATAGCCAACATAGAAGGACTATGCTATGTAAAGACAGAACCAGTATTTATAGGTAAACCTGAACTATTCCAGCGTGATGGACGGCATCTCATTTGGGCGCAGAAGAACGCAGTTCTGCATCCTACTCAGTAATGCAGTAGAAACGCTTCACAGCAAGAAGCGGTCCATGATGAACATAGGAAGAGGACCCGGAAACGACGTTACCCAAGAAACGAACGGAAACATCTAACAAGAGACCAAAATGAGCAAAAACAGGAGCAAGAATTCGTGCAGCTACCGAGGCAAACAACCGAGAAAATAGCTGTTTCAGGCAGCAGAAGCAGCTACGGTAATGAATCGAGCTATTATCGGCGCAGATCTAAACAAGGCATGTCATCCAAACTGATAGGAACAGTCCTACTGGGAAATGTACAGTAACTAATGCCCAAGATGGTTCTTTCTTCAAGCTATAGTGAACGCAAACATATATGACAAAGTTGAAATCAACGAATTGCGGCGGGATATTCAGTGTAGACAACCTTCTCCATGCACGAGAGAAATAGGGTCAGTGCTTTATGTCAAATAAACCCTTTGTCCAATACTCCGCAGAGCAATAACAACAAAATCTTATGAGGTAATCCAGGTCGACATAATGCCCTCTGATGGGATAATATTGAAAATTGTACTGGTATACCGAAATCCAGGAAGAACAGTAGGCGATGAAGACGTTCTCCTAGACGAATAGGACAATATCATTCTTCATCCCGTGAGAGTATCTTGATGGGGGACTTCAACCTACCTGACATCGATTGGGCAACACTGGAAGCTGCATTACGGGTCGGCAGGTTGATACAACTCGTGAATAATAACAACCTAAAACAGTACGTGGAAGAACCAACCAAAGGGCCTACCATCTTGGACTTAGTTCATCGACTGAAGATCAACTTGTTGAACTGGTAACAGTTAAAGAAGAAATAGTTGATTACCATTACCATACTATTGAATTCCAAATCACAGCAAACCGAACAATGCTAGAATCACCAAGGTGTAACTAAAATTTTCGGGGAGCTAATTTTGATAGCTTAAAGGATGAAATCACAAACATAGACTTCGAGCACCAGTTTGATGGAAGGACCGTTGGTGAATGCTTTGCGTATCCTAGAGATAGGGTGGTGCAAGCCAGCAAGCGAAACATCCCGGAGAGAAAAGTACAGATACACAATGCCTCTTGACTGAATAATGAAGTCAAAGAAGCAATTGCTAGCCGACAAACAATGTATCAAATTCACAAAACCAATCCGACACCGGAGTCAGAACGAGTGTATGAGCGAGCTGGTAGAAGAGTGAAAAGAGTGGTTAGAAGCGCTTAGAGAAATAAGGGAAAAAAATGTTGCTAATTCGGTTAAGAGAAATCCAAAAGGATTATATGCATATGTGAATGAAAGACGTGTTGTTCGTGAGGCATTGACTCTCTGAGAAAAAGTGCAGGGGATCTAAAATCATCGATGCCGACATGTCTACGATACTCAACGACTGCTTTGTACCTGTTTCACAGATGAGAATATCAATAATATTTCAGAAGTCGAACTGCTTGGAGAAGGGCAATTGTTGGAAAATTTAAAACTTCTTTGATGTTGAAATAGAGGAACCTCTCAGCAAACTGAATAATTACAAATCTACAGGACCAGATGACCTGCATCCGAGAGTGTTACGGAACCTCTCCGAAATCATAAGTGGTCCACTGATAAAGATCTTTAACAGGTCTATGACTACTGGAATTATTCCAGAATACTGGAGAACCGCAAATATCACAGCCATATTCAAGAAGGGTAGTAGGCAAGAGCCAATAAATTATAGACCAATCAGTCACACATCTGTGGTCGGCAAAACCTTGGAAAGATTAATAAAAAACAAGCCTAACATGTCACCTCTTGAACAACCACCTCATCAAGGAAGCCCAGCAGAGCTTCAGACGCAAACTTAGCGGTCTGTATGATATACAATGAAACTAAATCCGTCGGCTTTACTTATCTTGAATTTCAAAATGCGTTTGGTAAGATCCCCATGAATGCCTATTTAGGAAGGTGGAGGCACTTGCCATAACTGAAAATATGGCCAGGTGGCTCCAAAATTGGCTCACGGGCCGCAAGTAACAGGTCTGTATCGGCCAAGGGAAAAGTCAGTGGGCTACGGTAACATCAGGAGTACCCCAGGGCAGTGTTCTTGAGTCCCTTCTCTTTATAGCCTATATAAATGATCTCAACACCGACATCGTTAGCAAGTTATCAAAATTTGCTGACGACACTAAACTCTGCCACACAGCGGACAGTGAGCATGATCGCATTACTATCCAAAGGGATCTAAATAAACTTGTGGACTGGTCTGATAAGTGGCAAATGAACTTAAAAAAATAAAAATGCACTGTAATGCACATTGGATCACAAAATCTAAATTCTGCTTTCGTAATGGCAGACCAGCTTATGACTGAAGTAGACCAACAACGGGACCTTGGAATATTAATCACTAGAGCTCTGAAGTGAAAAAAAAAACAAGTGTGAGCCAGCTACAGAAATGACAATCGAGTCCTTGGCTTTATATCCAGAAACTTCCACTGCAAGTCCAGCGACATCGTGCTTCCGTTATATACTTCAATCGTCAGGCCTTAAATGGAATTTGCAGTACAATTTTGGTATCCTCACTTAAGAGGTGATATTAACAAAATGGAACGTTTTACAGCACCGAGCAGCAAAAATGATTCCGAAACTGAGAAATAAGACATATCCGCTATGACTCGACGAACATAAACTGATATCACTTGGAAGAAGACGACTCAGAGGTCAGTTAATTGACACCTTCAAATAACTAAACCGATTTACTAGAGCTAGCCCTTAGGGCCTCTTTGACCGAGGAACAGAAATAATAGCCAAAAATTGCAGTTAAAACCATTTAGAACGTCAGTGGTCAAAAATTTATTTCCAATCAAGATACAACAATTTGGAATCGCTTACCACAAAACGTGTTTAATAGTAATAACGTAAACACACTTAAAAACAGCTTCGACAAACACTGGGAGACTAATCCACCACCTTACTAAGCATTTGTACCAAGGTGGCAGCAACCTCCGTTGGTGCCTTCAGCATTCGGCAGCCCATGAGCTATGGGCACCTTTTCTAGGCTGGGCTAGCTGTACTGCAAATTCATTTTTTGGGACACTGCAAGAATGGACTCTTCAGCCCATCCCACGCCTACTACTACTACTAAAAAATTAATTAAATTTCATGTTGTGTCAGTTTTTGATTGATCGTTTCAACCTAAAAAGTCTCAGAACTCTCTCTGTTGAAGAACATCCGACCACATCTTGTTTTAGTATCGGAGCTCTCATCGTTGAAGAACATCCGACCACATTTTGTTTTAGTATCAAAGCTCTCTCCGTTGAAGAACATCCGACCACATCTTGTTATAGTATCAGAGCTCTCTCCGTTGGAGAACATCCGACCACATCTTGTTTCAGTTTTGTGACCACCCATCTGAATGGAACCAATCATAAACTATGAAAACATAATAAAAATTTATATCGCCAATTGCATTCAAACCCAAACGGGCTTTCGCGGTCACTGGAGTCATCTACTGTTCCGCCCGCTCTGTAAAACACACCTTCATTAATAATGTTATGGTTTCATCATTTAGTGATGCACTGATCTTGTAATTTCATGTCTCATAATTTAATAAAACAGAACATCGAAGTACTACCCTACATTTATATTCCAAGATTTGCACTCTTTTTACTAAAATCATGATCGAAGACAACTAAATGTTTTTCTCTCATCCGATAATACGACATGATAAAGCTCTGTCAATAGCACATGGATGGGGAGTATTTCAGAGTTTGACTTTATCATGTAGTAGATGTGCTACAAGATGATTCTGTACATGATATCCATGATCGTGAAATTTTCTTGCAGAATTCTTCTATTTGACTTAATAAAAAAAATCACAATTAAACAGTGTTCGGACATGAGCTCACGATTGTGCATGCACCTACTGGGGTTTATTTTAACCTCAAATGGTCACCATCACGGATTCTTTTTGTGATGTCTCTCAAATTATTCATGCATGTAATATGATAGTCAAGGTATTATCCAAATCCGTCATCCGTTATGAAGTCATCACGGTTTCTTGTTTTGAATCTCACAAGTATTTTTTTAGATGACCATTGATCTGTTTTTCTAATTTTCAACATCAAAAGAAAATAACTCGAGAGATATTCGTGGACTAATTTATATTATTTTACAAAGTTGAACATACTAATTTATTATCGAAGTTCTGCTCTTTGTAATATGCACAGTAGTGAAAGAAAACCCGTTAAAGTGTACTTCATACCTAGTACAGAACTGGGTTCGTTCGTCCACTAACACAAGTCGATAAAGATTTGTATTATCACATTTGTGTCTGGAAAAGGCTGCTGAGGGCTCTAACAATGCAAATAAAATTGTTATTTTAATCCAGTCTATACCGAAAAATCATAATTCAGGTTTTAAATTATTCCTAAATCACGGTTATATAAATGAAGAAAGGGAATTCAATTAGAAAAGTATAATCAAAAGTCTAACAACAACTACATTAATAGTATCAAATCTGAATGGTATAATGTCGATGTTTTGAAAATCAAGAATTATGAATTAGACTTCACAGTGATGCATACTTCCTTACTTGGAAGTATCTCCGCGTAAAAGTATCCATTCGACGAAAATCTCCAGCATACGAGTTAAGAGTCTATGATAAGCCGTAATTCCTATGACTCAAGTGCCTGTTTTGACTTGACTCACCTGTAATGTTATTATTCCTGTCAAAGTAAAGTTGATGTCGAATTCGAGAAGGTTGTTCATGAGGTTTCTTAACAAGCATTTTTTTCTATAATATTATGGTAAATGATTCCAGCAAAAAAATCCGGAAAAAATTGTTATCAGAATAATTTCACCGGTGACAAACCATTCTAAATCAACACCAATCATAATTTATCAACACCAACACCAACCAATAATTTCGAACTCTTGCAACGAAAAAAACGAAAATAATCTTTTATGAACTATTATCATTATGCAACTACACAAGAGGGCTTGTGTGGAAACAAACTTATTCGAATTAGAACTTCACTATGCCAAAACTGATAGAAAATCACAAAATGGATATGTATAACAGCACGTTGGACTATGCTATGTTTTTAGTCATCACGGCAAGTAAAAGACAACTCTGCAGAGAATGTGGTAGTCAATTAAATAAACATGGTAGTCAATTAAATAACGTGAACGTGATAGTCAATTAGATAAATTCCCTAATACTAAAATAAGTAATTATAATTAAAATAACAATACCAATCACCCATTATACTATACCGACATCTTTCAATCCCAACACCAATACATCAACAACATCAACATCAACACCAACAAACGTCAACAAAACGCTAACACAACGCCAGCGCAACACCAACGTTGTCCTACTTATTCTCCAGCTCCCTTACAAAACCTTTACAACCTGTACAATGCCCTTACAAACCGTGACATTCATAGATTTGGATGTAATCCTTTCTTGATTGAAATAAATTGTCAACTTCTTCTTTTGGCAGAACCGAGCACTAATCCCTTGCTGATTACGATAATTATCTGAGTTTTCTTCATGCGATGACTGTACACATTTCCGTACTTCATTACACGCATTATGCTACCTTAACGATGCGCTGTGAGTGTAAACAAATCCCTTCTTGATTACAAGCATCACGCCACGTTTACTTTATGCTGGGGTTGAACACTAATCCCTTCTTGATTACAGGCATTGCGCCACGTGTACTTTATGCTGGGTCAGAACACTAATAGCTTTTTGATTACAAGCATCACGCCACGTGTACTTTATGCTGGGGTTGAACACTAATCCCTTCGAGAACAAGCATTGCGCCACGTGTACTTTTATGCTGGGACTGAACACTAATCGCTTCTTGATTACAAGCATTACGCCATGTTTACTTTATGCTGGGACTGAACACTAATCCTTTCTTGATTACAACCATTCCGCCACGTTTACTTTATGCTGGGGCTGAACACTAATCCTTTCTTGATTACAAGCATTATGCCACGTTTACTATATGCTGGGGCTGAACACTAATCCCTTCTTGATTACAAGCATTACGCCTCGTTTACTTTATGCTGGGGCTGAACACTAATCCCTTCTTGATTACAAGCATTACGCCGCGTTTACTTTATGCTGGGGCTGAACACTAATCCCGTCTTGATTACAGGCATTACGCCACGTTTACTTTATGCTGGGGCTGAACACTAATCCCTTCTTGATTACAAGCATTACGCCACGTTCACTTTATGCTGGGGCTGAACACTAATCCTTTCTTGATTACAAGCAATACGCCACGTTTACTATATGCTGGGGCTGAACACTAATCCTTTCTTGATTACAAGCATTACGCCTCGTTTACTTTATGCTGGGGCTGAACACTAATCCCTTTTTGATTACAAGCATTATGCCGCGTTTACTTTATGCTGGGGCTGAACACTAATCCCGTCTTGGTTACAGGCATTACGCCACGTTTACTTTATGCTGGGGCAGAACACTAATCCATTCTCGATTACAAACATTACACCACGTTTAAGTTGTGCTGGGGCTGAACACTAATCCTCTCTTGATTACAAGCATTACGATACGTTTACTTTACGGTGTGGCTGAACACTAATCCCTTCTTGATTGCAAGCATTACGACACGTTTACTTTATGATGGGGCTGAACACTAATCCCTTTTTGATTACAAGCATTACTCCACGTTCACTTTATGCAGTGTGTGTCCATTAATCTATTCTTGATTACAAGCATAAAGTCACGTTTACATTATGCATCGGCTGTACACAAATCTTTCGTGATTGCAAGCATTAGGAGATGTTGTCTGTGTACTGAGTGCGCACACTACTCTAGTGAATTCCCTCTAGCTAGGTACCTTCGCATCCAGTAAACTTGATCTGTTTGTTTGTCATTGTTCCCATTGGTCTCATTTCATTGTTCATTGTTCGATTAACCCTTTGTATTGGATGTATTGAAATGACTCCTTTCGCATTATATCTTTGAATTTGATCCAGTGAACCCTCCCATATTGTATTAACCGTTTGTATTGGTCCCATTGAACGGGACTCTAGGGCATTAACTCTTTCCATCAGTAGCATCAACAGCGTTGCTGACTCAGCAGTAATCGTGAGGGATTATTTTTCGGCAGCGATTCCTTTCGCAACATTAAATCATTTCATTTGCTGACTCAGCAGTTCATGAGGTATAATTCCTTTCTCAACATTTGTTCAAGTCATTGAAGATAAATTTTGATGATATGATGTATACAAAAATGAAAATTGCGTCATGTTTATTTCTCATGTTTTGTTGAATGAAAGTGCACGCTTCTACCAACAAAACAAACTTATGACCGATCATTCAATGTCAAAAGCGTGTTGTTAGAACACTATCACATACTAGCAGACCTGACAATACGTTGCCTCACTTCTGTCAAGGGAATATTCTACCCTCATTGTTCTTTACGCTCTGGTATTTGTTTAGAAAGCTCTGAATCAAAAGACCGAAATCGACTCCGATTACTCCCTAATAATAACCCTATTCATAATCATCATAACAATGCGGATATTCAGATCCATCTCATCTATCTCACAAAATACCATCTCTTGTTTAAGGAAGAGAGGATTAACTAACACCGAGGTGATAAACTTGGAATTCGAGTGATAGAGATAAACGAAGGAACAAGTTTCAATAAAGGTTTCTAGAAACGAAAACTACCGTTAAACCTGCTTGAACTTGTACCGGTGGAAGTTCTTGAGGACTAATCTACTTCTTCGAAGCAATTATCCATGCCAACTCTTTGTTATTTATCAGTATAATTTTCATTCCGACATGTATTTCCCTGTTTCATTTATTCACTTATCCATTCTCTTGTTCGGAATTACTTATAGAAAAATTCATCGAACATAATATAGATCAGGTTGCTCAATATTATTCCATCAAAATTTTGAGTACTGCTTTGTGATGTAAATTTAAGTTTGGTCGGGCAAATAATTTCATAGGAAACCCTCTATTATATAAGAACGGAAATAAAAGTTTGTGAAATTTGAGGAGACAAAGATACTGGAATTGGTAATTGGGAAACCGATGAGGTTAAACACAATAACAAACAGGAAGAATAATAAGCTATTTAAATGGTAGAGTTAAAAGTTATCCAATCTCCTTGACATTTGGAGAAGAAAACCGAATTAAGTACAACCTACAGGGTAAGACCCCAACACAGGAAAGACGCTGGGACATACACGTTAAGACCCCAACACTTTAGCCTCTTATGGAAGACCAATGCCTGACAATAGCACTTCACAGATGGCAGGGCAGCACCAGTGCAAACGAAGCTACAATAACATCGCCATCAATTGTAAATCCATGCCAATGATACCGTATCAGTTCGAGCTAAAATCGTATCTGTTTGAGCTGATATCGTATTAGATTGAGCTGAAATCGTATCAGTTTGAGCTGATATCGTATTAGATTGAACTGATATCGTATCAGATTGAGCTGATATCGTGTCAGTTTGAGCAGATATCGTGTCAGTTCGAGCTGATATCGAATCAGTTTGAGCTGATATCGTATCAGTTCGATCTGATATCGGATCAGTTTGATCTGATATCGTGTCAGTTTGAGCTGATATCGTATCAGTTTGAGCTGATATCGTATCAGTTCGAGTTGATATAGTATCACTTTGAGCTGATATCGTGTCAGTTTGAGCTGATATCGTGTCAGTTTGAGCTGATATCGTATCAGTTTGAGCTGAAATCGTATAAGTTTGATCTGATATCGTATCAGATTGAGCTGATATCGTGTCAGTTTGAGCTGATATCGTATCAGTTTGAGCTGATATCGTGTCAGTTTGAGCTGATATCGTATCAGTTTGAGCTGATATCGTGTCAGTTTGAGCTGATATCGTGCTACAATTACATATATGAAAAATCAATTGGTTCGTGTTTCAAACAGGTTCACATCCAATAAGCTGACGCTAAATGTCGACCAGGCACAGTTCATGATGTTTTCCAGACGAAAAATATTCATTCCTAACAGACATGTCGAATTGAGAGGTCAAGCGGGTGAATCTGAAGCATAAACCAAGTTTCTTTGTGTAATTGTAGATCAGAGAATTAACTGGAAAGATCACGTCCCATTTATTGTCAGGAATGATCCAAATCGTGTGACAACCTATACAAAATTTGCTGTAAAGCTTTATTCATTTCTTTCTGACCTACTGTGCAAACGGTTATGCTTCTACCTACAAAGAAAACTTAAGACCAATTATTCATGATCAAAATCGTGTCATTAGAACACTATCACATGCTAGCAGATGTGACCAGACGTTGCCTTAATTTTGTCAATGGAATATTCGCACAATGTGAATCCTTACCCTGATATCTTATCAGTGAGTGCTGATATCATATCAGTTGGTGTTGCCATCATATCAGTTGATGCTGTCATAGTATCAGTGAATTGTGATATCATTTCTGATTCAATCTGATTCCACATCAGTTGGTCCATATCGATCGCTCAGCTCACATTTTGACAGCCGCATTCTACAAATATGATTTGTGAAGATTACTGATGTAGTTAAAGAAATAGCACAAATTAAATAATAACACCGGCAAGTGATCCCCTCAGCAGTGAGGTCAATAGTCGAGGCCATCGCTCTGTCCACTCTGCCTTTCCGCACGCCCGTCGTCATTAGTCGAGATTGACGACTAGTTACTACACTCTGCACTTTTCGCATGAATGCCGCCGGCAGTCGAGACTACCGCTCTGGTCACTCTGCCATTCGTGGTTGAATTTGATTGCAGCTAGGACATAGGCTCAGATTCCCCGTCAGTTATAAGGTTGTAAGAGATAACTGGTAAATGAAACAATATAAATGAATAATATAATTCAAGGACACTAGCAAGTAGCAGTCCATGCTTCCATGAATTAATTAAACTATATGAATGTATCACCATCAAAATGATCATAAAACACTCAAAGCTTTACTATTTATCATATGCGTCATGTTTTTCTAGTTCAATCATAATGACCATTTTTTACCCAAGGAGTTATCAGGTTGCTCAAAGAAATCAGTGTTCGTAGTGCTTATTTGTCATCCATTAATCAATGTCAACATCAATTGTTTTGCAACATCACACTATCCCATTTTGTCGTTATAGGGCGTGTGAATGGTGCAAATCCACCAAAAAAGATCGGCACAGCCGGGAAGTGGGGGTCAGGTTTGTTGAAAGTGAACAGGAAATCCTGCTACGAGCAGGTAAACCTGGAATCCTCACCACTTGTGTTCGTCAATGAACTAATCTTTCTCAAGACGAGAGAATTTACTTTCATTTTTATTTTGTACAGCCCCACAGACAACATCCAACTATTCCACAAATAAATGGCCCAGTAACGGATACAATCCGTCTGGCGTTAAGTTCCAGTAGTTCTGACCAAGCGATGCCTCATCCAATGACGTCGGGGGTTGGCCCTCTGATTAGAAGGAGGGGGGGTGATAGAAAAGTGGTACTGGTTGACATAATCATATAGCATCAATGCTCTATTGCATTTGTGTCAGGAAGCAATACAATCAAGGGAAGAAATACCATTTATGCGTGTGTTTACTGTAACAGTTGCCTTCTAAGTTTGCACGAGAAATATAAGTAGTTAGATGTTGTACGAAAGTCGCCCTGTGAAGGAATAGATAGGGGTTAATTAGCGGTGGGTGGGGTGGGGGGTAGGACGCGATGCATGCACCTTGACTCACCGAGCGTACGGGGGGTGCGCGCAGAAACGGGGGAGGGCGGGGGGCGGGCGGCAGGAACTGGTTTTCCGCGACCAGCTAACGGACGGGGGAGACCGGAAGGGGAGGGGGACGGAAGGGGAGGGGGGGACGGAAGGGGAACGGAAGGGCGAACGGCGGGATGGAAGCAGGCTTGCGCCCTTGATTGGCAAGGTTAATGTTATGAACACTTTAATTTGTACTGTATTTATGATATTCATTGTATTTATATATATGTTTTTTCTTCTTTAGATGGTTGTAGTGGAGTTTAATTGGTCACTAACTGTTGCTCGTTATATATTTTTATTCGGTTCTGGTAGGATTAGTATTATTCCAAATTTCTTGTGGGGCG
>SDVV010011991.1:0-15633 GCA_016164225.1 Gammarus roeselii
TATATTTATTCGGTAATTGAACATATATTATTTTCTGTTGAACATCACTCTTTTCAAGTTAATGTCACATAGATTACACAACAATAGGTTTGCTGTGAATATTTAAATTTACTAACAAAATTTTGACGAATTAATTATGAATACGTCTACAGAAAACTAATCGTAGTTCCGTATAAAAAAAATATTCGAGTTAGAAGAAGAATCAGTAAACAGGAAACTATTCGTAGATCCGTATACAGGAAACTATTTGTAGATCCGTATACAGGAAACTATTCGTAGATCCGTCTACAGGAAACAGAACCCACGTAGAGGAAACTATCAGAATTAGAAGAAGAATCCGTACCCAGGAAACTATTCGTACAAGAAACTATACTTTGGAACGTGATGTACTTGAGACGGTATTGATGTACATCTGGTAGATCAATCCTTTGGTTATGACATGATAACTGCGAGTATTTGTACCTGTTTTAGGAAACAATGTTTCTTGCTTTTGCCGCTATTGGTGCTTGTTAATGGTGACGGAGACACGTTCAACAAAATCAACTATGACAACAACAATCAAAATGAGATGCTATAACACACACGACCTGAAGTGAGTAGATGGGATCAGTACCAATTAATACTGCTGGAAAAACGTGTACGTTTGCGTGAAACCCTCCCAAATCTCTTTTAAAAATGCTCTCAAATGGGTGACCAGTTACGAAGTTAACAAGTCGAGATAATGGTCTATGTTCTGATTATGTCGAAGTGATTCGTCATGACAAATGGAAGCGCATATTTGCAGGCGGCCATAGCAACACCAGCTGACGGGCACGGTTCGTGTATTTACGTGTGATTTACCACAGCAAAGTTCATACTAAAGAACTATGATGATGCGTTGTACTTGCGATACACAAAAGAGTTCTTAGTACTGTTTCAATTTTGTCTTTTGTCTACTGCATCAAAGTGCAATTTGTCAAAGCCTATAAACACACAGACTTGCACGTGGGGCTGGATTTCCAATTGTATCTCCATAATTGCATTTTTCTAGAATTTCCTTACATTCCAAAATATCAGAAATTTGAGACAAATCAGTCATAATGAGAAACTTTGCAATAAAATGGCCTAGTTACAAGGATTTGAGAACGATCGAGTGCTCCAACAAATCAAAACTTCAACAATATTCCCGAATAAATGACTAACTTTTGCAATCAACATGGCAGACGGCCTTCCAATATGGAACGGTGGCATTCGTGTATCCGACTGTGCGGTTATTGTGTATCCGACTGTGCGGTTATTGTGTATCCGACTGTGCGGTTATTGTGTATCCGACTGTGAGTTTATTGTGTATCCGACTGTGTGGTTATTGTGTATCCGACTGTGCGGTTATTGTGTATTTGACTGTGCAGTTATTGTGTATACGACTGTGCGGTTATTTTTTACAAGTTTCCATGTGTTTACAAGGGTAGAAAGACAACAACAGGCCCATTAGCCCAAACTAGGTTGCCATTTGATAGCAAGAGGGTTAGTTCTGATGTGAAACGTCTAAGAGAACCTCATGTGCCATTTCTGTTTTCTTATAACAACAGGAAAGGGAACGGCTTAGCTATTTATCGGCGATTTATGTAGAACTTATCGAGCCGCGACTTTAACGTTACGATTGTATTGTTGTTTACAACCTCCGCTTTAAGTTTGATCCATTCTTCGACAGCTCTATACGTGAAGAAATTGCGCGAGATGTCGAGTGAGAAACGTTCCCCAACGATTTTACATCCATTGTTCCTAGTCACTTCGTGCATATCGAGAGTGAAAAGGTTCGCTCGGTCGACGCTTTCCTTACCCTTTATAATTTTCCACACCTCAATCATGTCGCCTCTGTCTCAACGTTTCTCTATCGAATAAAGATTGAGTTCACGTAGCCTGTCTTTGTACGATTTATTCCACAGCGAGGGGATGAGTTTGGTAGCTCTACGTTGAATCTTTTATAATTTACTAACGTCTTTTCTAAGAAATAGAAACCAGAATTGAACGGCATACTCAAGATGCGGTCTAACAAATGCATTAAATAACTTGAGCATACTGTGTTGGTTTTTGGTACGAGATAGTGCGGGACATCATACCTAGCATTTTGTTGCCTTTCTAGGCAGCATCGTTTCATTGCTTGCTGCATTTTAAGTCATTACTAATGCTGACACGTAAATCCCTCTCTTCGATGACAGGAATGAGTTTCTTTCCGGATATTGAATATGCGTGTTAGAGTTTATAAGGACCTATGTGCATAACTTTACATTTATGTACATTAAATTTCATTTGCCACTTTTGTGACCAATCATCAATTTTATTCAAGTCCAGTTGAATCTGCTGGTACTCTAGTTCAGTTTGCACTTTTCCTCCGATCTTAGTATCGTCTGCGAACTTGCTAATGTTTGAGAGTACGTTGCTATTGAGATCATTATTGATATTATAAAGATAAATGGCCCTAACACGGATCCTTGTGGCACGCCGCTTGTAACATCACCCCAGGGGGGGGACGCTCCGTTAAGTACAACTCGCTTCCTTCTGTCCGTAAGCCAGCATTTTATCCAGTTGTTTAGTTTGCCTCGAATACCTACGCTGTGCAATTTACTAATTAGGCGCTTGTTGGGGACTTTGTCAAAGGCTTTTTGATAGTCAAGGTAAATGATATCGATTGGAGATTTTGTGTCATGGATTTCAATTATCTTTATGAAAAAGAGTAACAAGTTTAGACGGTTACGTCTAAAGCCATGCTGAGAGTCGTCAATCGATTTGTTTGATTCCAAGAATTCTGTAATTTTATCCGTTATCAAACTTTCCATCAACTTGCCAATGACTGAGGTGAGACTAATTGGACAGTAGTGGCCGGGACACTTTTCGTCCCATTCTCAAAAAAAATGGGGTAACATTGACCTCTTTCCATTTAGAGGGGCAGTTGCCATTTGAGAGAGATTGGGTGAAAATATTTGATAAATGTACGGCGATTTAGTTTCTAGTCTATTTTAGAATTCTTGGATGAATTTGGTCTGGACCTGGAGATTTTGTGACTTTCAATTTATCTATATATTTAATAACTTCGGC
Source organism: Gammarus roeselii (assembly GCA_016164225.1). Classification (NCBI taxonomy): domain Eukaryota; kingdom Metazoa; phylum Arthropoda; class Malacostraca; order Amphipoda; family Gammaridae; genus Gammarus; species Gammarus roeselii. The sequence goes on from SDVV010011991.1 coordinate 3,076, forward strand.
GGGGAAAAGTTCATTGTGCTGAGGGCTTCAATTCGTTTTGCTGCTATGATATCCTCAGGATTAGGAATATCCTGATTCTGTAACGCAAATACCGATCAAAAGTATTCACTAGGTCGTCCGTTTCTAGCTCACCAGCATCGTTTTCGAGAGGACCTATTACAGATCTTGTTTTTCTTGCTCAAAATTAAACTAAAAAATTGTTTCGGATTAGTTTTGGCATTACCGTCTATTTCATTTTCACAATCTTTCATCTTGAGTTTCAGGACCCTCTTTAGATCTCTTCTGCTGATGTTGTATTAATGTTTTGCTATGTCATCATTTAGATGACTCTGTTTTATCGAGTGTTCTGCTTTCTTTCGTGACTGAAGGCGCTGCAATAATCTCCTTTCCAGTACTTGGGCTGATTGACCGCTGTTTGCCTGTTTTTACGCGGGATATGCTCATATTCAATATTTTTAATTACAGTTAAGAAATTTTTAAGAGAGTCCGAGGGACTCTCTTAAGTCATCAAAATTATATAATCTAAAGTTATGGACTTTTTTGCAGTTTGTTGACGGTCCCAACTCGAGTTCTATCAAAAAACTGATACAGTTGTGGTCGCTAGTTCCGAGTGGTTCACCTACTTCGACGTTCGTGACATGAGAGTCGCTTGCACTAAATAGGAGATCAAGAATTTTGCTACCTCTTTTTGGTGGCTTCACCATTTGAGTCATGAACTTATCGTCTATAAAATCAATCTGACGTAGTCCGGTGGCAGGACATTCGTCTGTTTCCCAATTAATGTCGGGGATATTGAAGTCTCCAAGCACAATACTGCATTGTGTTGTGACGACATTGATGAGGGTGTTGTAAAAGTCGATATCATCTGCAACCTTGCTTTTAAGGGGGCGATAGAGGAGAGCGATTTGATATTTTATATGTTTTCCGACTACATGGATTGATACTATGTCGTGCCTGTTGTTTCGAATAGTGACTTTTAATATTTGCAGTGTTTTTCACGAGAAACAGAACTTCGCCCTCTCGGCCATTCTATCTTTATGAAATAGTGAGTAACCGGGATGAGTAAATTCGCATAAATAACGCCTGGTGCTCAATTTCATCCACGATTCCGTGATTGCTATTGTATCGATACTTTTATCCATTGCAAGGATACCTAAATTTTCGTTTTTTTCTCAGAGATTTCTAGCGTTCACGTATAAACATTTGAGAGTACTGTAGTTACATTATTGTGTATCCGAGTGTGCGGTTATTGTGTATCCGACTGTGCGGTTATTGTCTATCTGACTGTGAGGTTATTGTGTATACGACTGTGCTGTTATTGTTGATCCGACTGTACGGTTATTGTGTATTTGACTGTGCGGGAAATGTGGATCTGACAGTGCGGTTCTTTTGTATCCAACTGTGCGGTTATTGTGGATCCGACTGTGCGGTTATTGTGTACCTGACTGTACGGTTATTGTGGATCCGACTGTGCGGCTGCAGTGTATTCGACTGTGCGGTTATTGTGAATCCGTCGATGCGGTTATTGCGTTTCCGACTGAGTTGATATTGTGTGTCCGACTGTGCGGCTATTGTGTAGCCGACTGTGCGGTTATTGTGTATCCAAATTTGCGTCTATTTTGCATCCGACTGTTAGTGCCACTGCGACTGAGGCTAAATCATGTGAGTGATAGATGCCCTCCCAAACTGCAATTGCAGTAACAGACATCTACATCAATATAACTGTGCTCACAACAGAAGGTCTCGGCGATTAGCGTATATTGATCTAAATGCTTCTTCGCAGTTATAAATATTAACTCCAGTACGAGCATGACATGATGAGACGAAAGAGCTACGGTGCAATCTTGAATTAGGCTTAAACAGCTTTCGCTAACAGCATTTGTTTAACTACATTAGAGCACGTAACCAACACCCAAAATTCCACTAGACAATCCACGGGTCCTCCACGCGTCATCTACACGTGATCCACGTGTCATCCACGCGCACACGAATCATTTCATATTAGTTTGCGGTGTTTCCTCCGGTGCAGGTTTCCTGCTCTACTTATTCGATCACGTTAGATAATGAAGTTTATTTGTGAATTCTTCGCGTTCTTCCGTTTATGTTCTTTCATCTCCTTCTTGTTACCGACCACTTTCCAGTTTGGGTCGTTTCCGAAGTCTACGTGTTTCACTTTCCATTTGAAATTTTTCTCCACCATCGGCAGTGATCGCTGTATGAACTGCTCGCTTGGTATGGCAAGTCGTTACATATTATCAGCCTACATGGAAACAAAACAAGCACCTTGAAGGGTGACTTATGAGGAATCATTAGTTTCAAAAGTTCGTCAAAACGCTGTACGTCTCTTTGTAATTACCTTTTGGATTTCGCATAAATGTATGGAAAATATTGTGCATGATCTGTTTGATGAATTTATATGTGTTGGGAATAAAAAATATTATATATATGCATTATTTGTTGTAGCAACATGAACGTATTAGAAATTAACTTTGATTTCATTGAGAAGTTCAATAAACCGCACGTTTTTGTAAAGTAACTAAATGTATTTCCCTCTGATCGTATTTCAATAGCACGACTGTATAAGGTATATTGAGCTGCAGAACCCCTTGAACAGAAGTGTTTTAACTTGAATGTTAATGAAACTTGCTAATATAACTTCCGAATAACTAGTATAACTGAACGAATATTTATCAATTTGATTATTTAGATACTGGTCAGTGATGCTTACACGGTTCTGATATAAAAATGAGCCTCAGTGTTGATGAGCCTTTTCACTGGAATAAGTTGACCGCATGTATGTATGACCCATCATTGATTCTGCGAGCGTGAAATGTTATTTGCCTATTTGATTTATTTGTATATTCAAATACTGCTGTCATTATACTGTTCGACGACTTTTTCAATAAGTACTTTTAATATTCATGTAATTTTGTTTAGCAGTTTGATATCAGATTGTTAGAGGTGAGGAGCCAAAGCGAAGTAAGGATTTTAGAAGTTGAGATGCATATTTTTTTTTCAATTAATGCACGCCCTACTGACTCCATCAAATGCATAAACTAACGCCGACTTCCCACCGCTACCCTATAATTGTCTCGAATACTACAATTCACATAAAACATTGTCTTATACTAACCGTCAGACGAAAATTCAACACAATTAAATGACTTGATGAGCAAACTGTGCGACCTCTTAGTCACGGAGCAATTCCTATATAATTCTTCCTCACCTTTCCCAAATCAATAGAGTCTAATCATCATCCCTCATCTTTATAATACCAACTGTTTGCAATCAGCTCCTCCTCATCATCCCCGCCACAGCTTCTATTCAGCACAACCTCATCATCTCAGTACATTTAACATCCAGTCAGCGTATCCTTACCATCCCCGCACCAACAGCTATCAATCGTCGCTTCATCATCATCCCTATACCAACAACTTCCAATCAGAGCCTCCTCAACTTCCCTAACCAGCAGCTTCCAATCAGAGCTTCCTCAACCTTCCTAACCGACAGCTCCCAATCAGAGCCTCCTCAACCTTCCTAACCAACAGCTTAAAATTAGCGCCTCCTGATAAGCCCCATGATAACAGCTACCAACCAGGGCTCCCTCATCATACCCATGCAATCAGTTTGTAATCAGTGCCTCTTCATTATTTCCATACCAAACGCTTCCAAGCAAGTAACATCACAATTACCAACGACTATAAGCTCAACGAATTACTCCTCATGTGATCGTCTCACAACTCAAACATTGCAATCACGTCCTCTTTTAGAGTCGATGAAAGTTGTGCGTAATGATACTAGGCCGCAGTTCCATAAACTCTCCTCATACTGCATGGAAACTGTTATAAGTGATGTCTATGTCCTTCTGTCGACTCTGAAAATGGTACATTTTCATGGATGGAACCACGGATACAAATTGCTGAATCTTCAATAGAAAAATGATAGCAAATGATTGCAATATATTTTTAACCTATTTCCACTAATAGTTTTAATTATTGATGCAAATGTTAATATTGATAATAAGTCAGCTTATTCCATGAAATATAGGTACTGGGTCTTTTTTCATGAAATATATGTACTGGGTTTTATTTCAGAATGACCTAACGTTCAGATAGCAAGTAAATTCTCATCAGGAGGAGAATTTAATGAATTAATATTTTAGTTTTGAGAACAAATATTACTTTACAGGAAGGGCTAAATGGATGAACATTTTTGTTTGAGAGATAATAATTTATAGAAAGTTCGACGCTGTTGGAAACATGATCATGTCATCGATTATTGTGAGAAGCAAGAATAAATTGGTTTCCTGTCATTGAAAATTAAATTTTAAATAATTTTTTTTTTAAATGCGGCATTCTCATAACCTTAATTTTGGATTTTTTATTAATATTCTTTAGGTGTGATGATTATACAAATCATTTGGAATAACAAAATCTGAATAACACTCGACAACGTTCCGCCTATAACATTGATTTCTACTGCTCATTTTAGCAATAAATTCGCCGCAGACGCACGAGATGTCACAAGTAAATCGATGTAAATTTAGGTAAATCTGAAACAAATTTATTTGTAAATTTTAGGTCACCATACCAGCATGCATGACATGGGGCAGCCCAAAATATCCACTCATCATTAGATGAACAATGCAATTGTTCCGACGATGGAGCACAATTTGCGAAAATAAATTCAGTTCATATCTTTTACTCGCGGATTTAAAAAAAACTCTGTTTTTTTATTATGTATTTTGTTGCGAATGGATATATTATAAAAAATTCGTAACAAACGATCTGTATTAAATTTTTGGGCTTTCAATACCATAATATTACTTTAAAAAAAGTCGGTAAGAGACAGAAAAGACGTGAAAATGATTATCTAAGTGTTACAACTACTTGTAATCATCTTATTTAGCTGTTGGAAATAAACCTTTATTGCGGTTATACAGACACTTTGCGGTAATAATACTATAGAGGGCATATCAAATTAGAAACACCAATCACTTTTCAAAATGGTTCCTACACAAGGTGATAAACATGGCTCTCAAAATCCCGACTGGGGACCTATTAACCACTTTGATAGGTCCTTTAAGGTTATTACCTTAAGTTGGGCGGCATCCATCTTGGCTCGTCGGCGTTCGTTAACTACCAGTCACAGTATATTAAGATGTCTACAGTAACTACCTAAATTCCTCATCCTACATAGAAGATGTTAGTCTACAACTATCTGTTCGTATTTCTTTAGTGAACTAGTAAACGTCATAACCTCTTTGCTTAGCTGGTTTTCGATGGATATATAAATGTGCAGTATCCTGTCGTGATCTTGGAAGATGTGAGTATCCATCACAAGAGTGCGCGGCGCATATCATCTACACCGTGTGAACGATACGTGATAACCAACTTCGCCTTAAGGAAGGTAGAGTGCACTCGCTCTACTTCAAGGCACTAGACACACTAGCGGAGGGACGCAGCATCTCAATGACCAAACCAGGTTTACTTTACCATCTTCATCCATAATCGTTGACTCTTGTACTTAGATAATTCTTATTATCTCATTCGTAGAGATTTACCTTCAACGTTACTTATTGTATTACTTCATCGTTAATTACATGTACGCCAAGAGACCAGCCAAAAAAGTGACGCAGAAATAAAGGGAGGGGTGACTGGGGGTGTTGAGGCATCTCCCGTCCCCCTCGCCTGCCCGCCATGGACCCTGTTCCATTATAACCGCAGAAAAAGTGGCCCACTCTATTTTTATACATTACTTCCAATGTGAGACTGTTTGGAATACAGATTTTCCACACAAAGTATCAGGAGGGCCGCAGCCATGGATGCTTGCAATCTAATATCATAGTACACAAATAAACTTCCGTATTTGTGCTGGGTCGCCAGATTACAAGCATGTTAGGGCACAAGGTACACTAACACTACAGGGTAAACCGGATAAATTATCACCTGCTGCTAATAATGCTGCTAATTTTATTACAACGAATTTTACCTTTGTCAGCCTCCGCGTGATCGCTTGTTTGATGTCACTGGTGCCAAAACGGCCAATCGGTGTTACGTCATTTATTTGTGACCTAAACTCTTAAAGCGACTTCTTTTATTATAATATGCTATGCAGTGCACGGTTGTAAGAACCGAGGTTGTCTCTCAACAGAAAAAGGCTACTTTTTTAGGATTCCTAAATCTGACGCTATGAGGAAACGGTGGCTGCTGGCTACAGGCCGTCAGGATGCCTTTAACTTGAACAACGCGCGAATGTGTTCGGCTCATTTTGATGAGTTTCTTTGAAAAAAAGGCATGAAAAACGAATTGTTTCCAGATATATACAACGATAAAAGAATATTGGTGTCCTAAAATTCGATTAATGCAAAATGAAATTATATTGGAGTTCGTCAAAAAATACCTATGATCTCCATAGATTTACAATTATCTCCTCTTCGATGTGCAAGAAATAAAACATCAAAGTATTTACCCAAGAAACTCACACGGAAAGTAAAAAAAGTTTCAGCTTGTCATTTCAGACATCTGGGATGAACCGTTTTCATACCTTAATAAACTGCTTTGTTCGAATCCATTGATTAGTGTTTGCTCAAAAATTGTGACCGATGAAAAATATTGGAGATTTGTCCTTGAATATGAAGGCTTGTTTATATATGTTAAAAAAATTAAACTACTTGAACACCTAAAAAAATCGAGCCTAAAATGACTAGCTCTGATATGCTAATATTCGTTGTATTGCACCAGTGACGTCACGGACAAGCAGGGCATGGCTATGACGTCAGACTACGTGATTCTGACGTCACGTCATAAATTATCCGTTTTACCCAGTAGTGTTAGTGCACCCCGGTAGTGCATGTAGGCTGCTTCTGTCGTACTGGGCAACTGAACCAATCCAATCCACAGCGTGCCATTAAAACATTGCTCGAGGTAACTAATATTCGAAAAACATTTGTTTGTTTCGAAGCTTTTGCATTTATATCAACTGATCATGAACATTCAAATTTCATAGCTACAAAAAACTGAAAAAAATTGTTGCAGATTGCAAACCACGAGCGTCTTTGCCATGTCGACTTTGATCAGTTCTCTCCCAAATCTTCAAGTTTATCCAGAAAATTTGTTGAGTGCATTATCAGTGGAAGGGATCCTCCTCTGACCTGATGATAAGCAAACACGGCTGGCTTGGAGGATACTGCGTAGGAGGAGAGCCATCATCGCTCAGAATCTGTGATGCGGCGGTTCCTATTCCTTGAGAGAATGAAAGCTATGTCTGTTATGCACGTGTTACCAATCATCGTCAAACGGAAGCGTTTGCTCAGCGAAATTAACGCTTTTTGGAATCTTTCTATTCCGAACGAAAAAATAAACATTAAGAAGGAATAAAATATCAGCGGTCGAGTGTACATTGCGCATTGAATGTTACTATTCACGAAGCTATGTGGGTACCATTAAATGTGTTTAGAGATCATTAGAAGTATAATAGCAAATCAGTTTGGAACTAGAATTACCAATAAGCTTGAATTATAATTATCCTCAATCCATTTTCATGAAGTTATTTAGCATATGTTTGGAGACACTACTAGAGTATTAAAAATTCCAGTCAAGCTTACAAAATTTCAGATTTTTTTTCTTTCTATGAGGTAGGGCAACGAACTGCGTGGATCCTCGGCAAACAAGACTCGAACATTTAGTTCATCAGCGTCATTCAAACTGCAAAAGACTATACATGAAAATGCAGAGATATTTTTACACTCATGCAAATAACCTCTACTAGACTAATAATGTCAATAACATTTATTAGACTAACAACATCAATGAACTCTATTAGAATGACAACGTCAATAACCTCTATTAGACTAACAACGTCAATTACCTCTTTTTGACTAATAACGTCAATAACCTGTATTAGACTAGGAACGTCAATAACTTCTATTAGACTAATAACGTCGATAATCTCTGTTATACTAATAACGACAATAACCTCTATTAGACTAATAACGTCGATAACCTCTGTTATACTATAACTTCCATAACCTCTATTAGACTTGTAACGCAAATAACATTTAATAGACTAATAACGTCAATAACCTCTAGTAGACTAATAACGTCGATAACCTCTATTAGACTATCAACGTCAATAACCTCTATTAGACTAATAACGTCGAAAACCTCTATTAGACTATTAACGTCAATAACCTCGATTAGACTAATAACGATGCATCATTTTCGATGTGTCAATAATTGAATTCAAAGGATTTAAGGATTTGGATTTACATTTTATTTGGGTATAATAGCAGGTTGCCAATTATGTTCCAGATTTTATGTACCAGATAATACAAACCAGAATAACTCAATATACCTATATATACTTAATAATAACTTATAATTAATGGTAGAAATACAAGTATTTTCGTTTCGCACCAATCAATGCTTGGAGGACCATATCCATAGATGTGGTCTCAATAAAATGATACAGTGAATTATCGATATCAAGATAAATAAATAAAATAAGGGAGGTCAATGGACATTTCGCACCAATCAATGCTTGGAGGACCATATCCATAGATGTGGTCTCAATAAAATGATACAGTGAATTATCGATATCAAGATAAATAAATGAAATAAGGGAGGTCAATGGACATTTAAGTAATAAATAATCTGAAAGTTTAAAATGTCCAACATGGAATAGTAACTTTTTTCAAGTCACGTAAATCCGATGCCATCCACGGAAATTCTTGTTTGTGACGCTGTCTTTTGTTATTAGGGAGAAATGTGCCTTGACCTTTTGAATTAGAGCACCATGGAACTGAGCATAGGCCCGATTTGAGTTTACTGGGAATATCGTATCATAAAAGTTCCACGTTAAGGAACCTTCATGAAGTTTTGTATATTATATTACGGTTACTGTATTTGCGATAGGTAATTACGATTGGGAGGCGGCATTCGTGAGCATTCGGCTTCGGCATTCCAATTGGGTAATGGGCGGAGACATCTGAAATGATCACAGCTGCACTGGTTTTACAATGAACATCGTTGGTGAAAACTTTAGCTGGTAGAGTTGCAGATCCAGCAGTTGTACGCGTTGGCTTAGTAATTAATGGGTACAAGACATGTGATCGGAATACATCATAACAGTGCACAACTGAATTAAATCTATGATACTGAAACAGGTCTAAGTAGGAATTAACGATTCTATACACTTTATTATAAGCTACATCAATGACACTAAAAAGTTCGTTCAACTATGAGGTAAAATGATCTACCGACATATCAGGAGCTCTAAGGAAAACTATTCCTATTGTATTTCCCTCATTACCACAATAAATATAGACGAAAAATCTATCAATTCCATTCCAAATGGAAGAGACTTGTGGTGTTGGTGCACTAGTTAGCCTTTTTTTGTAAGTAAAGAAACATCTTCCTAATTTCTCATGGTATTGTTTGTATATAGAGTGTAACCTGGTAAATGTTGTTAGAGCTCTAATTCGTGGTCAGTTTAGTTCCACAGACTTTTAGCCCAGTAAGTTCAAAATGGTCTGTTATATTGATTTGATTTGGAGGCTAAGAGAAGTTCTTTTTCAAACTTGCAACGTTTACGGCCATGCATGTAATATTATTTCGTAATGAAGTTCAATAGTGAGGGGCTGGTCTCCAGGAATTATTTGACAATCAAGGATATTCATTTTCCTCTGCTAATCTGGATCGATTTCTTAGAGAACATTGTTGAAGTTAACTTTCATATTATACGTATCACGATCGTAGAAGCCAATGTTATTTACTCGCCCCTCCACTTAGAGTTGTGAGATGTTTGATAGAGAGGCAAACGACTTTTCGACCCTATTCTTTTGATGTCGTCGCTGGAAGCTCAATTACACGGCAGCCTGCTGAATAATGGAATGGAGTTAAGTGCACGCAAACGAGCACGAGAGCGGGTAAATTGGCTTATAAGTTAGAGGCGTCGCTAACGCCATCTGGTGACAAAAAGAGTGAGGAGAAACTTGTTGTGTTAGACTCACTTTATAGAATATATTCTATAAACATTACCAAAAACGTTATAGGTGACGATATAATAGATCACAAAGGATGCCCGTTCAACCAGCAATAAACAATCATTTTGTTTCCCTTATCTAGAAAACTGTGAGGTATGAGCAGGTGTACAAGGGTAGATGGTTCCAAGGATGATAAACTATGAGTATCATTCACCGAGCGTCTATTTGATCGGATAAAATTATGACGTACCATTGGCTGCACAGATAACAACCTTATTTTTAATTTTTCGTTTTGTTTTCGACATCCCTGCACCGAGATTGTATGTTCTATAGTATGCATTTACCAATTTGCATTTCCTCCAGACATTTGGCTGTAAACATACAACCAAAGAAGCTTACATAACTACATACAATTTGATTTAAACGAAGTTTAAATAGACACGCGAAAGTTACCTTTCTGGAGCTGCCAGTACGTCTGCTGTGGTTAAGTGTGTCACTATCTGCATGACCAATACAGTGAGCAACGCATGGCTAATACAGTGAGAACCATGACCAATACAGTAAGAAAAGCGTGACCAATACGGTAAAGAAAGCATGACCAATACAGTATGACAAGCATGGCCAATACAGTAAGAAAAGCATGGCCAGTACAGTAAGAGAACCATGACCAATACAGAAAGAATAGCATGACCAATACAGTATGACAAGCATGGCCAATACAGTAAGAAAAGCATGTCCAGTACAGTAAGAGAACCATGACCAATACAGTAAGAAAAGCATGACCAATACAGTAAAAAAAGGATGGCCAATACAGTAAGAGAAGCATGACCAATACAGTAAGAAAAGCATGACAAGTGCACTGAGAGAAGCATGACCAATAAAGTAAGAGAAGCATGACCAATACAGTAGGAGAAGCATGACTAACACAGTATGATAAGCATAACCAACACAGTAGGAGAAGCATGACCAATACAGTAAGAAAAGCATGACCAATACAGTAGGAGAAGCGTGACCAATACAGTAGGAGAAACAAAACCAATACAGTAAGAAAAGCATGATCCATACGGTAAAGAAAGCATGACCAATACAGTATGACAAGCATGGCCAATACAGTAAGAAGAGCATGGCCAGTACAGTAAGAGAACCATGACCAATACAGTAAGAAAAGCATGACCAATACGGTAAAGAAAGCATAACCCATACAGTTTGACAAGCATGGCCAATACAGTAAGAAAAACATGGCCAGTACAGTGAGAGAAGTATGACCAATAAAGTAAGAGAAGCATGACCAATACAGTAGGAGAAGCATGACTAATACAGTATGATAAGCATAACCAACACAGTAGGAGAAGCATGACCAATACAGTAAGAGAAGCATGACCAATACAGTAGGAGAAGCGTGACCAATACAGTAGGAAAAGCAAGACCAATACAGTAAGAGAAGCATGAACAATTTAATTAGAGAAGAAGGAAACGTCATGCATTACATGCGAATAAATTGTGCATCTCGGAATAATTCCTAGTAAGTATGCCGGACTAGTGTATTGACTCATGTTCCAATGTACCTAGTTAGACGTCATATGCGTTCGTGCACCATGGGGGTAATGGTCGGGCACCAAGGTGGTGATGATGGTGCACCATGGTGGTGATGATGGTGCACCATGGTGGTGATGATGGTGCATCATGGTGGTGATGATGGTGCACCATGGTGGTGAGGATGGTGTGCCCTGGTGATGATGATGCTGCATCATGGTGGGGATGCTGCTGCTTCATGATGGTGATGATGGTACACCATGGTGATGATGACAGGGCACCATGTTGCTGATGATTACATAAGTGGGAAAATAGACCACATGTCTCGATGATAGAGGAAATATTGTTTATGGTTTTGAACCAAGTGGCCGGGCGGTTGCGGTTAAGCCAGTGTATGTCGGCAGAGGCAGCCTCTTGACCCCTTCTCTCCTCCTCTCCTCGACTGGCAAGGAGAAAATTCCACCCATCTGCCACCCCAGTTGTGGTAAATATGGCAGGTAAATGCGTATCATGGTTTTAAGGGAATATGATTAAGTTATGGTAAGAGAGCGTGCGTGTAGTTTTGAGTATAAGTAAACAATTTTTGTTCCTTACATGAGTGTCTTGATGTGAGTTCATGTGTTTGACGCCTCTGGCAACTAAGTCTAAGTGTTTACCGGCTGCACTTGGGTCCAGCGCCCTAGGGCAGCTAGTGAATGTCGGTATGTAGCAAGTGTGATTTGCGCGCTCTTAGTGCTTGAGTGCTCCAGGACACAACAGAGAATAATGATGGATACCTCGGTACTCTACACCATTGTGACTAGACTACGTGGCTAGCTTAGGAGTAGACGGTTAGTTTAAGATATGTAGACAGATTAACCCATACAAGCTAACGTAGGGTGACAAAAAATTAGAATAGATTCTAGCACCATTATAGTTTACATGGTGACTGTGTATCGACAGCGTATCGAAGAACAATCATCGACGCCATTGAAGTGGCTATTCCTGGAGATAGAAACACCGCCGAAACCCAACTGGGTAGATGTACACACACATATATA
>SDVV010011992.1:0-11081 GCA_016164225.1 Gammarus roeselii
ACTGTAGCTGTAGAGAGTTTACTAACCCTGCAAGATTAGTTGACGCAGATGCAGCATATTAACGATAGCCTTAGTACTCCATGACCGTAAACGTTGACAGTGCATTCAAGAAAGAGTCCTCGCAAAGCGGCCATGCCAAAACGAAGGAAAGGAGAACTCCCGCCCAGTCCAAGTAAGTTTTCCCATTGTTTAGGATGTGCTGTGGCTACATACCCAAAATGTTTAAAAACAAGGATGTAAACCAGTGTCAATTATCTAAATGTGTATTATAATGGATAAAAGTGTATATTAAATGTGGGAAAGGAAATAATCCCCACATCCTTTACAGAAATGCATCAATGCAAATACAACTAATTTAATTTATAATTTGAATTTTTTTCACTTATATGGCGGGTTGTAGCGTAGCTGCCACCTGATAGCCTTTTTTACCAACAGCGTTTATGGGCTGGCTTTAACCATTCAAGAGACCGGCCTGAACGTCTCACTCGAGGTCAAGTAGGCTCGAACCTACGACCTCCAGCTCCTTAAGGAAGTTTTTGGTGAGGAGAGCCCGACACGCACCCCACTCGGCCACCAAACAGTTGACTACTCCCAAATAAATGGAACAATCAGTTGGTAAGTTTAGTGACGTGTGTTGGAGCAGTTGAAGGAATTTCTGAAATAGATATCAGAAATGCCTAGTAGTACAACCTACACAGCTCCGAATACGGCACATGAATAGCAGTACGCAAGAATCTTATGAGGAGGTTCTGGCTATGTAGGTTGTTCAACAAGGCATTTCTGATCTGTATTTCAGAAATTCATTTAACTTCTTCTCACGATTCAGAAGCTCGTGCTAGCACTACCCATCCACTACTAAAGAGGATAGAGGGAACGGGATGGAAGGCGGTAAATGGCTCTTAACCCGAAGCTCTGATGTCTATAATTGCCGTCTAGATGTACTAGTACAACTATGGTGGCTACAAGCATGCAAGTCCTGCACCAATCACGGGAACAGAAGCACGAAAATTGTTCAAGCAGCCCCCCGATGTCTACTCCTCCTCAGCATAAATCCCGTCTAATAACAGAAACAGGTGCGCACTAAAGCAGCGATAATAGCGGTCAAAGAGGAGCGCATAAAGCAGGTGGCGCCGCCCAGCGGAGGTGGCGGTAATGCAGCCATTGGCGCGCAATTACTGAGGAGGAGGGTAACTGATGGCCTCCTGCTTGAACAGGTCGAAAGATGGGCGACCCTGTGTTACACATCAGTGATGGGAAACGACTATACCTTGATTTACTTGTTGTAGACACGACAGTACACAACGTATGGTGAAATTACCTTACCCAAGTGAGTACGTTTAAGATTGCGTAAGCGCCTCGAAAAAGTAGTTGTTGGGTCAAGTGCTCGTCGTTGGATTCCTCCTCGAGCGGTTATACGAGAATCGAAATAAAAAGCGACAATGACATTTTTTGCTGCAAATAGCAAGTGAACCTATCGTTGTAGCAATCAGTGAGGGAACCTATCGTTGTAGCAATTAGTGAGGGAACCTATCGTTGTAGCAATTAGCGAGGGAACCTGTCGTCGTAGCAATTAGTGAGGGAACCTATCGTCGTAGCAATTAGTGAGGGAACCTATCGTCGTAGCAATTAGTGAGGGAACCTATTGTTGTAGCAATTAGTGAGGGAACCTGTCGTTGTAGACACAGCAAAAACGGTTACCAGGAATGTCCTGGCTGATAGTTGCAACCGGTAACGATGGTAGTTACTGGCAAGTTCACCTACAGTGATTATTGTGAGAAGTAAATCATTACTATTGCAATACCAAAAACATTTCGCAGCATGAACAAAAGTTCAAGTTTTTGATGTCCAGACTTTTTCAGCTAAAAGGGCATCAAAATATGATACGCCATATACATAGGTTATTGATCGTAGAATATTGGTAAATCAAATGGGTACATCACGTAGTAACAAAACAATTACAAATAAAAACGCAGTTGTAACAACGTTTATATGACAGTTTTCTTCCGAAAGTATCTCTGGTCAGCTACATAATTAGGTATGCCTCATCCTAGAAGAACAATAAATGATCATAGTTTCTCCATCATTGTATTTCTGCAACACTGCTTCCTTCAATTATATTTTCAAATAAACATGCCTATGCAAAAAGCGACACGGCATCAACTCTAAGGAAAGAAACCCAACCAAAGAGATGTAAATGAACCTTTCCCAAATTAAAACTGGAAGGGAAAGAGGTTTAATCCTGTAAGTCAACCCACGAGCATCAGGCTCCTTTGTCCCAGAGCGAGCCATGAGCTCATTACTGCCCAGCTGATCAGCCACCCTACCTACCTAGCCACGTCTCCTATACCCACTCCCTCACACCACATCATAAAAGCTGGAGTCTTTAAAAAGCTAGTTAAAAGAATTACCACGACCAGTCACAGGCCAGTGCCAGTCATCAGTAGGTATTTATTGACTTGGCCATAAATCCTTAACAACTTTAGACCTGCTAGTGCTGGACGCCTCACACCGGTTTCAGGGAAACTTTTTTAAGGGTTATTGACGCAGGTAGAATTTGAGAGATAGACATGAACCAAAGCAAGCTAATTTATAAGTAAATGGTGTCTGTTTTCACAATATGTTAAGCAGTTCAGTGAAAGTGACTTTAATGAAATAGATGCTTTCCGAACAAGATTTTGTGAAGCAATAGCTGTGAATTAATGTTAATACAATAATAGGATAAATCATATGGTAACTACACAGGAATGCAGAGTAATTTCTTCAGCATTATTTCCAAGGTACAAGTCTTCAGTCAGATTCCATTCACCTCAAAGGTATGATCATGAAATTCATTTATACATCATCGAGTAAAGCATCGTTCTATGGCGGATACTATTCCGTAAACTCCCATACATAAACATCAGGAACACAAATCAAACAAACCCCAAGACAAGTCTGTACTCATGATGTCAATCAGGTCCATCTGTCGATACAGCTCAAAGTCAAGAGAGTTGTTAGTTGCCCTTCTGTGTCCGTAGCCAGAACAGTCAATCGAGGCTGGTTAGGGAGCAATAAATATCAGCGAGAGCAAAGAAGGCGTGTACAGGTAAAGGTGCAGAAGCGTTAAGAGTGGGCAATACCCAGTGGTTGCAGTAGAAATGCCAAGCATTATTCCATTAGCAGGTCGGTAACTGGCACGACTGCTCTCTACTTACACGGCAATAAATTAACAAACTGGCATGGAACGCGTGTCGTTTTCAACACTTCCAGAAACCCCGCAATCAACTTGAGCTCAGACAAATTGCCACCGCCGCCTGAATTACAACTGAAATTACAAATGAAATTACAACTGGTACAATTACAGATGAACCCAAAACATACTCATTGGAGGGCAATAAATCTAGACAGTAGAGACCTGGGCAGCCCGTGAAACAGCCAACCGCTGGTGGGCAAGGGCCATGTGTGGAGCAGAGGCTAGTCTGGGTCGGTAGAGCGCGGTACAGGGTAGGTAAGAAGGAAAGGCAACATTTGTCAAAACAATCTCTTCATCAACTGTTGATGCCTAGGAGTTGGTGCTGTGGGAAACCCTTTGATGAAGTATTGCAAAGAGAGAAGTACTCCTCTTCCATTTGGTAGGTAGTCTTCGGCATGCCTCCTATTGAGGCATGATCACTGTACTTCCAACTCTAAGAGGACCTTCCTTAAAAAATTAGACGCCGTGGTTCAAATTTATGACCAGGAAAAATTACCTGAAATCATTGGGTGAGAGCTAGGCTGGGTAATGAGTTAGGCTGGTTAGGTTGGGTTACCACTGGGACGAAACGTTGTTAAAATACATACCAGGCAAATAGATATCGACAGCGGGCACACGGCTACAAAATATGTAAAGCTACATGCTAACGTTTCGATATTTAATCAGTGGACATCAGTTGAAAAATTATTGTGAGCATTTCCACGCAAAATAGAAATTGACCTGCTACAATCAAATCGATTTTCATGTGAAGTTCAATTTGTGCCACAACTTTAGAGTTGATACTGGAATTGAACAATTAACAGAATGACTTCTATCTGGAAGCCGTTCATCCAGATGATAGGTATTTTATTGTTATGAAGGCTTATAGGTTAAATAAACGATACCAATGAAGGAGAAAATTAAATTCTTATCTATCTAAATAGCTACAAACACGTCATTACCCATCATCCTATTTTGCAGGGACACAAAAACCACCTCTGATCCCTGTCATAAATTGCACCACTATCCGGTCCCAGATCCGGTCTGACTCCAAGGCAATGTCCGGCTAATTAAGGCGGATAACACTTTCATTGGGACTCGTTTACAATTACTTAATGAAGCAACCGTCGATGGCATGTGATAGCGACGCGTGTCTGTCACGGGAAGAAGATACAAGGGCCAGACTGTTCCGATGACTATCGTAGTTCACGAGTCACAAACATATTATCGGTCTGTAAACAGAAGGCCTGCTTAAACTAATCACCCCTGCAGAGCTTCACTACGATGATACATGCCCGTCACCTTTTGATGATCATTTGTGGTAATCGACCTTTCTCAAGCCTAACTAGTAGGAAACAGTTCAACGCAGTGGCTACACGCAAGTCCAAATTCAAGCCGACCAAAAGATCGTCGACGCAGAATAAGACACGAGTGCAGTAACATTTGGTGCACCACTTCAGGAGGTAATATTTTTAAAGATGACCGCCAACACCAAAATGGCGTTGGTGCAGCGGTGGACACGTGCGTCGATTTTCAATGAATTACAGCAGGTCTGTCATGTTCAAGTACTATACAGACGGTGACTCATCGTCGCAAGCATGGCCGCATCAGACACCAGCTGCTGGGAGCATCATAATCATCTACGCAATCAACAGCAACTGCAACAACAACGCCAACTACTCAAATGCAGCAAAGCCAACCCTAAAGCAGCAGCGGCAGCGGCAGCAGCAGCAGCAGCAGCAGCGGCAGCGGCAGCAACGCTAAATTGTCATTCAAATAGCGGCGGTGTTTTATTAGAAGGAGCCGCACAGCGTGCGCCCTTCCAATTGCGGCCGCTGCTGAAGGACTCATTTATCAGAGCCTAAGGAGAGGTTTGGCCATCCATCACAACTCCTCCAGCAGTCCCAGCTGATGCTGCCTCACATGGCTCAGCTATCTCATGCGATGAACTGCCCTCATGCAATCTATAATCTTCCTTCAGCGCGTGATACAGAAATAGGCCACAGTGCCACTCGTCGCTTGTTTCCTTTAGTGTTCCTAATATCGTAGGCCACAGTGCTACTCCTCGCTGGTTTCCTGTAGTGTTCATAATATCATAGGCCACAGTGCTACTCCTCGCTGGTTTCCTATAGTGTTCATAATATCATAGGCCACAGTGCTACTCTTCGCTGGTTTCCATTAGTGTTTATAATATCATAGGCCACAGTGCCACTCGTCGCTTGTTTCCTATAGTGTTCATAATATCATAGGCCAAAGTGCTACTCTTCGCTGGTTTCCTATAGTGTTCATAATATCACAGGCCACAGTGCCCCTCGTAGCTGGTTTCTTATAGTGTTCATAATATCATAGGCCACAGCGCCACTCGTCACTGGTTTCCTGTAGTGCTCATAATATCACAGGCCACAGTGCCACTCGTAGCTGGTTTCCTGTAGTGTTCCTAATATCATAGGCCACAGTGCCACTCGTCACTGGTTCCCTATAGTGTTCATAATATCATAGGCCACAGTGCCACTTGTAGCTGGTTTCTTATAGTGTTCATAATATCATAGGCCACAGTGCCACTCGTCGCTTGTTTCCTATGGTGTTCATAATATCATAGGCCACAGTGGCACTCGTCGCTTGTTTCCATTAGTGTTCATAATATCATAGGCCACAGTGCCACTCGTCGCTTGTTTCCATTAGTGTTCAGATAATAAGTGTGAATTCGTTGATATTGTCAAGGAAGGCTCGTGCGCCGTATGAAGGATCGTCAATTTATATCATTTTAATTTGTGTTTATAGAAACAAAAACTGCGTCATGTTCATGCATTTATGAAACTAAGAACGCATTAACAGTAAAATAAATATAACTTTTGAGAATATATGCGTACAAATATATAATTAATATTATTTAGATTAGAGATGGCGTTTGGAGTTTACGAACCGACTCTAAAAACAAACTGTTATTCAAACCAATAAAATGAACTGCAAGTACTACCAAGAATTCTGTAGTTTACGAAATTGCATCTAAACCCGTGTTGACTATTCGATGCTACGACAGTACAAACAGTTAAAACTTCTAACAGTTACCATTACCTTCAATTGGTGTTAGTTGCAGACACTCAGGACAATATAGCAACACAACAGAACTGGTTATACCCTGCCAAATAATACGAGAACTAGAACCTGGTGGCAGTGGCAAGGCCTCTTCCCCCGTCCCCAGCAGCCTATATCCTCCAATGTCTAGGAGCCAGGGATGCCGGGCTATATTTTAGAAGCTGTCAATTACCGAGATTGGGTGAGCGCCGTGCGGCAGAGGCAGAAGACGAGTGGGGCGAGGAGAGCAGAGACGAGAGAGGGCGAGGGGAGCAGAGACGAGAGAGGGCGAGGAGAGCAGAGACGAGAGAGGGCGAGGAGAGCAGAGACGAGAGAGGGCGAGGAGAGCAGAGACGAGGGCGAGGAGAGCAGAGACGAGAGAGGGCGAGGAGAGCAGAGACGAGAGAGGGCTAGGAGAGCAGAGACGAGAGAGGGCGAGGAGAGCAGGGACGAGAGAGGGCGAGGAGAGCAGAGACGAGAGAGGGCGAGGAGAGCAGAGACGAGAGAGGGCGAGGAGAGCAGGGATGAGAGAGGGCGAGGAGAGCAGAGACGAGAGAGGGCGAGGAGAGGCAGAAGACGAGTGAGGGCGAGGAGAGCAGAGACGAGAGACAGTGTGGCGAGTAAGTCAGAGCGTGGGGAGGGGGCGAGTGAGAGTGTAAGAAGAAGTGAGTGAGTGGGGGACTGGCAAGTGAGTGAGAGTGTGGAGACGAGGCGGGTGAAAGTGGAGAGAGGTAAAGCGACCGGGAATGTAGAGAGGCAAGGCGAGCGAGACTGCGGCGAGAGGCAGGGCGAGCGTGATTGCGGAGAGAGGCAAGGCGAGCGTGATTGCGGAGACAAAACGAGTGAGTGTAAAGAAGGCAAGGCAAGTGAGAATGTGAGGCGAATAAGTGTAGAGAGAGGAGAGGCGAGTGAGAGTGTGGAGGAAGGCGTGTGAGGAGATGCAAGACGTGTGAAAGGTTGGAGAGAAGAGCAAGGCGAGTAAGTGTGTGGAGAACGGCGAGAGAGTGAGTGTGGGGAGAGGCGAGGAGTGTGGGGAGAGACGAGGCGAGTGAGGGTATGTGGGGTGGGAGAGACAATAGGGAAAGGCGAGGCGAGTGAGTGTGGGGAGAGGCGAGGTTAAAGTGAGTGTAGGGAGAGGCGAGGCGAGTGAGAGCGCGAGAATATGCGAGTGAGTGAGTAGGCGGGGAAAGACGAGTGAGTGAGGGTGTGGGCATGTGCAAGCAATGCAGTGAAAGAATACGAACAGAGCCAACTCTCAATAATACGAGTGAAACACTCGTATTCTTGCATGATAGCAATAGAGGAGTCATGGCGAGTAAATCACAGGCAACGCCTCTAACAAACTGAAGATGAATGAATGACACCAAAAGCAGACCCAATTAAATACAGGGCTGGTGGCTTTCAATTGGACTCGTAGCGAGATACACGGAGCGAGAGACAATTCAATTGGACTCGTAGCTAGAGACAATTCAATTCAACTCGTAGCGAGAAACACGGAGCGAGAGACAATTCAATTGGACTCGTAGCGAGATACACGGAGCGAGAGACAATTCAATTGGACTCGTAGCGAGATACACGGAGCGAGAGACAATTCAGAGATCTTCACAGGAGAGAATGCAGTAAAAGACGATCTACGTGATCAACTCTCAGCATCCGGTAGCTTTCAGGGTGAAGCCCATAATGACAGAAAACAAAGAAAATGAATACTCAATAGAATTTCTAAGCGTTTGCTCATGCTCAACGATGATTACACACGAAGAGCCTAGAAACAATCACAATTGTATTCCGGAATACATTTTGATTACGGGTCATGAAAAAATTTGCCTAATATCATGGGATACAACAGCTAACCCAATGCAGCACAATCTGATACAACGAAACACCCCAAGGCCAGCGCGACCCATCCTAGATGTAGGCCGCGAGCGCACGAAGACGCTGCGGTCACGACCCCGGCCACAATGATGAAAAACTGCCCAAGAAATCGATCCCAAGGGTCTAATTTGATAGCGGCCCATTGATTGTGATGGTCTTGGGGTAAGGGGGGGAGCGATAGTCAAGGAAGTAGAGAGAGGGGAATACAGAAATACAAGAGCTTGAAACACGTCAAGTAGAATTCGAACATTAAGACGCACTCTTCGAAAACAATATATTTAATGGACACAGGAAGATATCACATTCTCTGGGGGTTGTTTTCAACATTTCATTCAGACTACACACTTTTTAGCTCTTGCATGTATCATACGTAAGTTTTGGAGCGCAGTACATGCAGCCTATCCGAGCAGTGTACACTGTTCGGCCTCGCAGTGTACACTGTTCGGCCTTGCAGTGTACACTGTTCGGCCTCGCAGTGTACACTGTTCGGCCTCGCACTGTACACTGTTCGGCCTCGCACTGTACACTGTTCGGCCTCGCAGTGTACCAACACGCTTGAATTTACAAGCCCGGACAGGACGTGACTTCTTTTGAAGAGGTAAAGGAAAAAATTATTAATTTTGTTTCGATTGTTCCATCGAGAGAGGAAAAGTTCCAGGCTTGTGAATGCGGCGTGGGTTGAGTGGAATAAAGCTATCTGCAAAATTTTCGAATCCTTTTGGGCGGTCAAAAAACTTTCAATTGATGCAATAGTCATACTACATATTTAACTCCTTTGTCACCTGAAAATCCTACTTGCAAACATTCTGCCAATTCAATCGGTAATGCCAGGGCTGCTTTGCCAAACACAACGGCAACACCAGCACGTACTTGTGAATGTCATACAATGGAGGTGGTCGAGTCGAAGTATAACAGGAGCCGATGAGCGATTGACAAACATCTACAGGTACGCGTACTTACCGGCAATCAACAATGGATGAGATACGAAAAAAAAAGTACTAATGTTCCCCTTGAATTAATAAATTGATCCAAAAGTATGCAGGTGTAGATGTGAGGAGCCGCCTTCAGGCACTCGCCACATCGTCAGTGGATCAGACTATCGGTATTCCCCACATTGGCGAAAGATGTGATAGAAAAACTATAAAGCGATACTGTACTCACCACATCGGGAGTGGAGGCGCCGTCTGTGTGGGTGGTGTCGGCCGAAGCCCTGCCCGCTGTGGCTGACCCATTGTTGTTACTGTCCCCCGGGCCAAGAGGTTCGGGTTTAGGACCGTCCCTCTCGTCTATCACCAAATCAATTGGCATTTTGCCCTTCAGACAAGAGATGTATCGGTGGCAGAAATTGTCGCACAGCTCATGGACCTGAGGGAGACCAACACAAGGTTAATGTTACCGGGGTCGAGAGGCATCGTAAGGGGCAGAAAACAGGAAAAACTATGCATATTCACAATTGGTGTTCTGTTGAATGCATATGTTTCAAGAAAGGGTCAAAGAATGCAGTACATATCAATGTAGAAGAACCTGAAAGCAAGTTTCGTAATAAACCAGCAACACATACACATATTTAGGCCATGAAATGCGTGATAAGAATAGTACTTGTAAGACATCGGCGGCGACGAAGTAACTCCGTTCATACGACACTGCAACTCGCATTTCAGCGTAGGCTCAACAGAGCACGGAGTCGGCTCATGATGAGCATCTGAGCCGCCTTTGTCGTCTCAACAAAAATCCCCAGCCATCCTATCTCGAGGCGACTAAACATTAAATATGAGCCACACTTCAGCCTGGAACTTCTCAGCAAAATGACTAAATGAGACGCGCCCTAAGACGTCACTATTGAGAACCTGAGCTAGCCTCATGTTTAGACGGCTCAACTAAGTTCGAGAGCCACCCCGTCCCCACTACAGACTCCTCCGAGCACCCCAGCCATCCCTTCTTCCACCTCCTAGGGCCGCCACTGTCGGCAATCAATGGGCACACACCTCCGCTCATTGAATCCCCTAACACCCCCCAATCCCCCTCATACGTTAACACTCTAAGCTGGCCGATCCCTTAACTCCCTCGGCCGCCGCCGCCAGATTTTAACCCTCCCTCAACTGGCGCTGGTGTCGCTGCCAACCCTCGCGCAATTCGCTTCAGGATCGACAGCCAAATTGGAAAATATCACCAATTTGGCGCTTGCCGCTGTGAGAGATGCTACTGCAGAGGCAGGAAAGAGAGAGGCACTCGGCTGATGTCGCAGGGAACACTATGATACACAAGTTTGGTGAGTCGCTGAGAAGAAGTGGTACTCTTTACTCTTCAAATAAGAACCGCTGCGTTTGGAAGTGGAGACTCTATCCATCAAATAAGACCTTCAAAAATATGAGCGCCAGTCGACGCATGTGACGTGATGACACTCTCTACCTTTCAAATATGAGAACAGCCGAAGTGTTGGGAATAGACGAGTCTTTGCATCATTCAAAAAAGGAAACATGGTCCGTCCTATCAATGATAGTATAGACAATGATACACCACTGCTTACTAACCATGAAGAGGTGACATTCATTTACAAATAAAAGGGACTGGATAGGATTTCTGAAGTAACAATACAAAACTATCATTGACGAAACGGTTCAAAAGTTACGAACGGTCCTAAGCATGGATCTTATTTTACCCATCACATTTATCAAGACTATTAAAACTATTCATGGTATTCAGGAACACAACTGATATCAAATGAATAATCAAGACTTGATCCATCCTTAAATGGGCCAGTTAAGACTCAGACTCAGCAAGGATAGGAGGGGAAGCTGGAATATGAAATAAAACGAGAAAGGAAGAATAGAAGGACGAGGAGGAGAAGAGGCGAGGTGGGTGGGGAGCGGGTCTGCCCCTTTAACCTGTCAGAAGCAGGCGGAACCATGGAGGGGGGGGGGGG
>SDVV010011993.1:0-15631 GCA_016164225.1 Gammarus roeselii
TTGACCATGTTTGATTGTCCACCTATAATATGTCTCGAACATGCGTGAACGTTTCTGCAACAGACCCTACAATTGTTTACCTAAATATGTAATTTTACTCGGCAATAAATATGTATAAATAAATCTTTGTTTCATTGTCTCCAGAAAAAATTCGGCTGAAAAATACGTGAACGTATCTGTAGCTATATGTTTCTTTACATTGTGTCCTGACAAAACTCTTAAATATAAATTCAATGGGAAAAAAATTAGATTTAATCAAATAATACCAATCGTGCAATAAAATATCATGTTTAAACAACGGTCTTCACTTATAAAGAGAAAGATGTCAAACCTATTGAGCAATGGTATCCTCCTCTCGTGCGAAATAATCCAATACAATTATACATAGCATTGACAAGACCTAATAACGTACATCTATTTAATCAGTCCGTAAGCAAGCGTAACTGTAAGCAACCCGTAACCGTAAACAAACTAAGAAAACTGTTTTCTCCGAGAGGACCAAATTTCTCGAGATAAGATCTTTGTGTGAGATTGGAAGAGATCCTCGAGTGCCACTTCCGTTTTGGACTACAGGAGACTCTTCCATTTGCGTTTTGGCCACCCCAAAAGTAATTGACCAGAATAGAACGAAATTAACCTACAAGTACTATGTCCAAGCGACCAATTTGGTCACACCAAGAAATAACATGCATCCTAACAATTACATTGACCGGATAAAAAAAAGTGCGTTTCAGGACTCTTGGACGCCTGCCTCTCCTCCCCTTTCCTCCCTTCTTACCCTCTTCCCCCCTCCCGGGTGCTCACTATGAAGGTACAGTAATTAACTTGACAACAAGAGCATTTGTCTTGACATACAAGTACAATGCCCGAGATATACAGCGACTAAGTCGGTCATACTAAGAAATAACACTTCCTAACAATTACATTGGCCGAATAAAAAAATTGCGTTTCAGAGGAGTGCATCCAACTTTAATGCCAAGGGGGGGGGGGTACTCGTGGGACCCCCAAACAATTGCGGTTCAGCGACATAGTAACTACTTATACCGCGGCTTTGCACGACAAAACAATGTATCATAAATTAACATGAATATTGTTTCCAACCTAATATTTTTCAGATCTGTCAGGATTGAGAGTCTGTCGCCAATACTCTACGACGAGGGCTGATGAAGCCTCGTAGCCAACTCGCAACATGCAAAGACTGGTCGGAAAACAGTTCATGTGAGTTTGGGAGTACAGTTTCTATCATCTCCGAGCTTCGTGAATAATATTTAGCTTCCATGTCTGTGGTCTGATTTTACTTGCCAAATCAATACCAGTTCAAGATATGAAACATTATGAGATATCTATAGAATTACCGGGCTTGCGTTGTAGAATACAGCTCCGTTTATAGGAGGGCAAAGTTGATCGGCCATCTCAGCACATAAACTTGAAGTGGTTCAACTGCATACCTTGTTGAGCGGCATCAATTTTACATCAGAGGCATCAGGGAGGTGCAAGCTTTTGTTGAATTTAAATTATGCTGTAGCTTTATCCCGGAAGAATAGTCTACCTAATAACGTGGTAGTAATTACAAGCGTGAAAAATAATCTTCCTTGTGAAGCGAAATATTTTCCCGATCAGTATCTTAATCCAAATTGAAAGCATCTCTTAGGAGCCTAAATAGCCCTAATATATAGCGCAGGAAAACTAAATTATTCGATTAAATAAATTATTTGTCCCGAGATACAGAGGTCATTATTTAATAAAAGATCAGGTGACACAAACATGACATTTTTTTAATAAAAGCCGAGCCTTCTGTTCTAGGGATTATTGTGTATTATCACTATACCCATTTTGTCCACATTGGTACACAGTTGGTCCCGAACGCCTGAATAGACAATTTTGGCTCTGAACATTTGTCTAATGTCGCTGTAAAATTATTCTTTAAACTGGATATTATCTTGGCAAGTCTGATGAATTATTACGTAGTTTAGAGAATGTCTTGAAAAACTGCGTTACTCTTATTTATAGCTACAGACTTGTCTGAGGGGGTGTCTTTATAAGAACGATTCTACTGCCGTAACCCCTAATGATGTGGGGGGCTTAGTTTTGCTCATAGAACTTGGATGCGATCAATCTCTCCGCTACAGGACAGCCGTGCCGTTGCAAAGGCTTGAATTCTCAACAGGAAACACACGAGGCTTTCGACAATTAGTCTAGTATGTTATACACTGCCACAGCTCCATTTAATTATGTATTACTACTCGACTAAAATATACGTGGGTATTCGTCATGGCGGCTAATTACATGTTATGGGAACCTAGTTTCCTTTATCCGGCTCCCGAACTCAATTCTACTGGAAGGCTGTATAAATATGACAATATTTTATCATCCCAATATAACTACGCTAAGCATCCAGTTCAGAGTGCTTGTTGATGTTAGTCAATTCTGATCGGTATTCTAATAATATTACTGCAGAGTGTTGAAGTAGAATAGACTAAGCTGAACGAAGTTTTTTCATTTACAGGAGTGCCATGTATATCGCGTACTGCCAGATATGCATGGACCAGAAATGAAGAAACAAATGTGTTCATAGGGCTATGAGCGATGAAGTTGAGAACAACAATGTCTAGGCAGGGCGTAGATGATAAGCTGTCAGAAATTAGATTGGTAAAATGACTGACAAGAAAAAACTAATCGCTTTTGTGCTGTATTAATACTAGCTCTAGAAGTAGCGCTATTAGTGTTAACCACTAACGATATCGTTAGCGACGCTGGTTTATATCAGTAGCGCTTACTGCTCTGATGATTCCCACGTGTTAAGTTAGTGAACATGCCTTACAAGACGCTGCCTCTGCAGCAGCTAAATGTTGGAAGCAAACGATACTCACAGAAATTACTAGTCTGCTATACATACAGCTCCAAGCGACGATTCACGAAAAAAATATCTATATTATTCTTTAGACACTGATGTCCTGAACGCTAAGTCATTATGTGGTAAGCTTCTTTGATAATATGCCCTCTAGGTAAGGTTGGGTTGGAAAGAATCCGGTAGTAGCGGCCACCAATTGCGTCTACTAATGACCAGCATTACCAGACACGCAACACGGCCATACTGATCAACGTGCGGTACACACTTCCCCAACTCATGCTGGAGGTGAATTTGGCTCTGAAATGGTTGCAATGACAAGCTGGTGGGGCTGTAGAAGAGTGCACTTCGTAGATACGCGTCGTGAACGACCTGTAGGTAAATTATAAAAGGAATCGTTTCTGATGGCTGGCGCGAACTATATTTCTTGTTAAAAAAATAGCTGCTTTTTTCATTAAGACGCTCTAGCTACAGATGTACAGATAGATTCAGAGACGATGCCGTATCATCTTGGAAGGTGCGTGGCCAACGGCATGGCAAGCGTTGGGTTGATGGATGATATTCCTTCTATAGATCATCAACACTTCATTTTAGTATTGTATTCCTTATTTCGTGGGTTTATTACTTATCTGTACCATTTTTTCATGGTGATCAATTTTGGATTGGTTATGTAATTGTGTAACGTTAGACGCACGCAGGGGCCCAAGGTGGACTACGCGGTGTGTTAATTAGTTCGGCTATCTACGGTGGGAGAATTAGCGCTCTCCCGGGCGCCGTATAAATGTCCGAGCACAGCTAGGCATTTTGATGGCTGGATGGTGAAATAACGTTGCTGTTGCTTATAGAGACTGGAAGTCTTGAATGGCACTGCGTGGAGGGGACGAAGAGAGTCGAGGCAGTTTGAGGAGAGTGGAGACGCGTCGAAGAGTTGAGACGAACAGAGGCTGGTGGAAACTAGGTGACCCGGGGATGGGGGGTACTCGTGGGACCCGCGGGATTCGGGGACCGGAGGGTTTCGGGAACTCGGAAGGTCAGGGGAATACGCGTTTGTTCACATACGGTTTATCAACTGACATTTTGAGATCTCACAGGCTGATCCCTAGTTTGTGCTGGTACCTTAGGCCGCGCGTTTACTTGCATTGCTTGAGATACTTTAAATTGAACTTAAACTCGGCAAAGCCGATCAGAAGGCCTCCAAAGTTACCTCCCTGGCCTGGCCCCTGGCGCGAGACAGTGGGCCGATGGGGAGCAGAAAGAAACTTCATTTAGGAGGGACCAGCATCCCCTCCAGAGACGAAGACCAAGATTTCAATGGTCAAGAACGTCAGCCTCTTCAAGATGACCAGCGCCACCTCAACAGAAGACGACCAGAGACAACCGCATCGACGAGTTAACCAGGAACGTCCAGGAAATATTGAATCTACTAAGCCAAGCGACCGGCCTCTCTGAACAGGAAGCAGAAGTTTTCGCCGCAGAACCTAGCACAATTGACGACCGTCTGACGAGACTCGAGGGTCATGTCAAGGCCATTTTTCTTCAAAGCACGAGCTAGGAAAGAACCAACTAACTAAAATATCCGCAACTTATGCAAGTACCTCCACCTCTACATTCAACACGTTCACTTCGACAACTCTACACCCCACAAAAAAAGAGCTTCATGGGCTGCAAGGAGGATGCAATACACGCCATTCAATGAACACAACTTGTTCCACAATGTCATACCTTTCCCGAACACCTGAAGATAATCTTCGTAGCCACCGACAAACCGGATATTTGTCCATACACTCTGCGAAACGAGCTGGGCTCTTTCACTGGCCGCCCAGCCCTGAGCGTCGTCACCAGCACGTCGAAGTGACACGATTCTCCCCAAAACCAGACTGTGAAAAGCCATGCAAAATAGTGCCACACCAGACTTTCTCTACAAGTTTAGGTTTGATCTACGTTGAAAAAATATCCCGAAGGAGGAAATTGAGGAGTACATCCCTGGACTCGTTCAATACGAAGACTGCGTTGTCGAAGCAAAGGTCGCACAGAGGTTCACACCGAAGAGAGAGACTACCACAGCCCTATTACCAATATTCAACTACCCTACTCCACCAAAATATCTAGACATTCCCTTCTGCGCCACCAAATCCAATGCTACACCATTTAAGATGCCCAATGCGATGCTATAAATGCCAGAAATACGGTCACACGAGAGGAATCTATAACGGTAAGCATAGATGATCATACTGCTCCCAGGACGACCACGACAAACGGGTAGATCAGTCGTGCCAGTCCGCAGAACAGCACTGTTTATATTGCAAAGTAAACGGACACACCACCGGACACAGAGATTGCCCATACGAGACAAAGAGCGATCCTCCAATGCCTGATAGATCACGGGGTCAGGCGACGAGATGCTATAATCTCGATGCGCTCTACTAAGAATGACCCTCCTCCCTCCCCGGGAGAGAAAACCTGCACCAATTTCCACCCTATTCCTCATGACGTTCATCGATAGTTGTGCAAGTAAAGTTGCCTGTTCAACTAATCCATTAATAAAGATGAAGTCACTCACCGTACAACTCGGATGAAAACCGAACGAAATTAATCGACAGGGAAAAGTATCTGGCCAACGTCGTAGAACGTGATCGAAGTAACGCTTTACAACATATTACCCACGTAAACTCAGTTACAGTTGAAATACATGTCTTGCAACGATACCAACGAATTATATATAGACCTCCCATTTCACGCCCGCAACAGACCTCAGTGCTTTCGCCTATAGTCTAGCTGAAGATAACAGAGTTACCGAAATCCGTCACACAACATGAATCACGCAACAAATGTTCTACTGAATACCAAATTACATGAAGATTGGCCAATGGTGAACCGGTCATAGGGTCAGACTGTGCTTATTTATATTGAACCAAGTTTCACTACTGTGACCCATATATATATGCATTTATATATATATATATATATATATATATACATATATATACATATGTATATATATATACATACATATATATATTATATATATATATTTTTCAGAACACGGGGAAGGGGAGTTTCAAATTAGTATTAATGCATGGAATATCCATTAGACGTTAGGAGAACGTAGGAACGTTTCCCATCATTAAGAAGAGGAACGCAGTGAAGTGGACCTTTGTTTGAAATGATTTTGAATGAAGGATCGGGCTGCTATATATATAGGTGAAAGTAGGTCAACAGTGAGTGTTGATTGGTTAAACCTATATTTCGGATGGAGTTTGTAGAGTGGTTGCATAACCAACGGCCCTACCACGTAAACAGACAGAGCCAACGTGATTGGTCAGCATGAAAGTTCAGTCATGGGGCCTAATTGGTAAGTTCGCTTGGGGGATGGTGGAAACAGTGAAGAGTTGCTGTCTGCTGTATGTTTGAGCGGGATTTGAGGTAATGGATGTGGAGTGATTCAAAGATGAGTAAATTTTGTTTGCCATTTGTTTGGTTAATGATTTTAATGTTATTTCTAATAGGATCGTTGGAGCTCTCTTCCTCCTTTTCTTATTCGAATTCAAATTGAACTTTCGAGGAACGATAGGTAGCTCCCAACTCTGACAGAAGCGAACTCGACGAGAATATAATTTATTGAATCATATCTACCATTTACCGTACCATTTTTGAAGATTTAATCATTGTCTTCATCTTCATCTTCTAAAACAGAAGTATAGTAATTCGATTTCTGTACTCCAGTATCGAATTATTTTGATTGTCAATTATTTTCTAGCGGTCATGAATTGTATATATTCAGTGCTATGTATATATTTTATGAATAACTTATGTCGTCAATTCACCACTTCATCATTCATACAATGTTTTATACCCATCTTTACAATATGTTAGCGCATTTCGTTATGAAATATGTATATCCAGTGCTATGTATATATTTGTCACCTATTCAACCCTTTAGTATTCATATTTTACCTCACCTTCACAATATGTTGGCGCATTTCGATTTCCCAACCCCATGTTCTCAGGATTTCTTAGCCACATGTGTTGGCGGTTTTCCAAATCATATGTATTTCGTTATTTTCCCAGCCCAATGTATTTTGTGATCGCCCCACCCCATGTATTTCGTGCCAAGCATTCTTGATTCTTACCTCAAACAAGATGTTGGCTGCCGATCATTGATCATAATATTATAATTGTTGCATGAAATCAGAACTGGCGGCGAATTTCAAATTGAATTTTCGTTAAAGTTAATTTAAATAGTGCTAACGGCAATAAAGTTTGAGGTTTACTATTTTAGATGATGGAAAAAAAATAATTTAATTATAATAATCTAAATCCGGTTCCGCACTTGCCACTCTTACGAACACTCTCACCAATAGATATGGCCGCCCCTGCCTCCTACTCTTTCGCAAATACAAAAGAGAAACAAAAAAACTCACTAGAACCAAACAAGACCTACACTTACTAAATTACTGCAAAATTTTCAATGTAACCCCTAAATTTCTCTGCTTCAAACTATACCGTGAGTCCCTGCGTTTGACTGACCTTTAGAAGACATGCAGGTCAAACTCTTAGATATGGAAATTAAAAACAACCCGAAAGAAATCGACCGGCTCCGTAACATCTCGATGACAATTTTTCTCAATTTAAAATAAAAAACCTCTAGACCAGATGCCCTGTGTTTGAAATATTCTCTTTCCCGTAACAATCAGAAATACACCGAACAAATACAAGCTACTCATAACCGTTTACTAACTAACATTGGCGCCTCGTCCCAACTAAAATCCGGTGGCCGATACTATCATCACTAATCTTTCCACCTATACTCTCTCCCATAGAGAAAAATGCTTGCTCTCATTTGGTCTAAGATTTTCTACCCCCCTGTATAAAGCCAAATTCATCAAACTACATCTTACCTTTCGAGCAACTAATAAGCTCCCTTAAAAACTTACAAATTAAACCGGACACTGATTTTTCCCTAGCAGTGGATTCTGCCAAGCAATGTCAGTCGTCCTTTTCTAAATTTAAAAAGTACCAACAGTTCTCACCCTTCTTCAAAAAAAGAGGACCTTGATATCCTCAAAATTTTTGACCTTATAATAACTCGACCAGACAAAGGCCGAGGTATTTTCCTTTTGAACAAAACTGACTACATCAACAAAATGAGTCACATCCTTACTGACCAGACTAATTAAAAAAATAGACAACACTAGCCCTTTCAAACAAGGCCTTTGGAATTACGACAAAATTTGCAGACTTCTTTAAAAACTTCTCAATAGTGGTGCTATCGATCCTTTATTCAACAGGCTCGAGCCCAGGTATCATGTATGGGCTGCCCAAAATACACAAGCTGAACACCCCTCTTCGACCTATCCTAGCTGCGTATAACACCCCTACCTACCCTATTTCTAAATTTCCAATCTCTCTACTCCAGGAGTGCACTTCCAATTACACCCTTCAAAATTCCCATGACTTCTTCAACGGCATAACTAACCTAACTTATAAACACCCTTTCGTTCTGGCTAGTTTTGACATCACTTCCTTATTTCCTAGTATCTCGGTTGACCAAACTATTGACACAATCAGCTCCCAAATTTTTCATAGTGCTAATCTTCATCACGGCTTCACCCGTAAGGAATTCAATGATCTCCTGACTGTAGCTTGCAAAGGATCCTTATTTCTGTTCAACAATTCAGCCTACCAACAATGTGACGAAGTACAAATGGGGTCCCCTCAAGGCCCCGGGTGGCATGATTACGACGGAAATATATAGCCTCGAAAGTGTTTAGGCTGGGAAGTTTTGAACGGAATGTGTTTAGGCTGGAAAGCTATGACCAGCGAATATCTTACCATGGAAAAATATAGTATAGAATGTTGTTACAACGGAAAACGTTTACGATCGAATTTCAACACGCTGGGACGCATTTTCAAATCTTTTTTTTAGAACCGAAAGTGTTTAGCACGGAATTTCTTAGGACCGAAAGTGTTTACGCTGGAATTATTGTTTAAAAAAAATTTCGACGGAAAGAATCCTATCTGGAAGCTACCCCAAATCATCCGACACCGTTATGTCGAATAGTTTGGCCCAGAAAGAATTTTGAACGGAAAGTTCTTAGGACGGAAAAATCTACAATGGAATTTATTTTCCCTTGAAGTTGTCGTTGGATGGTATATTTTTAGCTGTAACCTAACCTAACCTTACAAGAAAGAAGTATAGTGTCTGTATGCATCGTCCATATACCCAAATAAAATAATTTCCATCGTAAACAATTTCCGTTCTAACAGATTCCGGGCAAAACATTTTTCGGCTGATATACGTTCGTCTGAATCGAGTTGCCCACAATAGTTTCTATCCTGAATAATTCCATGCTATCAACTTTCCATCCTAAACCCTTTCGCCCCAATTCCCTTTGCGAGCAAAAACGTTTCATGCCACTGAACAATATCAATCCTCTTTCAAGGCTACAGGTTTTTGATTGAAAATCTTTCCTTCGTAAACACTTTCGATCGAAAGCAGTTTCCAGCTAAAATGAATCCGTAGAATTGTTTCCGTCATAAACAATTTCTGGGCTAAATAATTCTAGCGTAAATACCCCGCCCCAAGGCCCCACTCTGGAAATCCTTTTTTATGCCATTTCGAAACAGTCTGGTTAAACAACTGCCCACCTGAATTCAAACCAATATGCTAAAAAAGATACGTCGATGACATCTTTATTATTTTGAGAGATCAATCCCTCGGCCCTGCTTTCCTTAATCATTCAAATGACCAGCATGACAACATTAAATTCACCAGGGAAATGGATAAAAACTGCTCTCTCTCTTCAAGAAACCTCCAAGTAACCCGTGATCATAACAACAAAATCAATACCAGCATCTTCAGGAAGAATAGCTTTTCGGGCCTAGGTATGAGTTACTTTTCACATACACCTTCTAAATTCAAAATCAACAATATCCGTACCCTGCTCCACAGAGCTTTTCATCTTTCCTCCTCCTACTTCTCATTCAACATTCAAATAGATTTTATACGCAACTTGTTTTTCTAATAACGGCTACCCTCCTAATTATTTTTGAAACAATGCAGGAAATTTTTGAACATTTTTGTAAAACCTACCAAGGTCCTCACAGCAGAACGTAAGAAAATGTACGTTTCACTACCCTTCGACGGCCAAGAATCTGGAAAACTGTACAATACTTTGATTACATCACTTTCCGGATACTACCCTCAGATCCGTTTTATCCTCTTCCTGATTAACATTTTCTCTGTCGGTTCTCTCCTCCGTTTTAAGGACCTTGTGCCACCCGAGTTGCGTTTCGACATCATCTATCAATTTACTTGCGACAGCTGCAATGCGTCGTATGTCGGAAGCACTAGGTGGGAGGCACAAAGAGAGAATCGACCAACATTTGGCAGTATCTAGTAGAACGGATAGGAGACTCTCTACAGTCCTACACTCCATTCATAGAAAACATGCAGAAGACAACATTCACCCAATCCATAGAAATAACTTTAAAATCATTAACCAAATAGATGCCAACCAAAATTTTCTCATCTGTGAATCACTCCACATCCATTACCTCAAATCCTCCTTAAACTTACAGCAAACGGCCACCCACTCTTTACTGTTCCCACCATCCCCCAAGCGAACTAACCAATTAGGCCCCAAGACTGAACTTTCATGCTGTCGAATCCCGTTAACGCTGCCTGATGACGTGGTACGGTCGTTATTTTTGCAGCCGATCTGCGACCCCCATCCGAAATTCAGGTTTAACCAATCAACACTCACTGTTGACCTACTTTCACCTCCATATATAGCAGCCCGATCATTCATCCAAATCAATTCAAAAGAAGAAGCAGAACGCTTTGTGAGGGAGTGTCACAAGGCACTTGAGATTCATAGAGGCAGTCTCGGCTCAGCCTTGAAACTGCATTGAAGTGAACCTCTCGTAGTCGCCCGAAGGGGGGGGGGGACTCACTGCGTGTTACTCTCTCCAGTCACACAGACCCCAAAGAGGCTTTTGTGTGCTTCAGAGCAATTCCTTAGATCTGTAACTATAGGGGGATCCCATCTCTCCCCCTCCACCCTGATGTGTGATAGTGGGGAGCAGTGTTGCGAGAGGCCTTAGAGAAGTCTGTCCCTGCCCTAACAGATATCGGTATATTAGGGCAGGGCTCTCTCCTGTCACACTGCGCTGGCGCTTGGTCCACTGTATCGCGGGTCGATACAGCTTAGCCTACTATCGGGTCGGCCTATTGCCTGACCCTTCTATCCAATTTGTTGCGTGGGACTGGTTTGGTGGTCGTAGCTTTGGATGCTGATATTTCTGCGGTAGCACAGGGGGTTCCTTGTTTGACCCACGGGCGCTGCACGGGGGTCGTGATGCCCTTAGACATTGCTTGCAGGGCTGTTCCCACTATCTCCGCAGCCGGGTCTGATGCCAGTGAGGTGTTGGGGGCTGCTACACAGTGCAAATCCTGCTAGTCACCCCTCGCCCCCTTAGCCCTCTAGTCTGTCTTAAATGCTTATGCTATTGTCACTGATAGTAGAGTTCAGGCAGGATCCGGTCATGCCTACGCATGAAAGCCTCCACTCCACTGATTCGCTCGCAGTCACTGCCAGCGGAAGTCTATTCCAGACGTTGAAGATTTTGTAGGTCGTCATGTCATCGCAGGGTCGTGTGTTGAATCCCTTTGGTTGGAGTTTCAACCCCTGATTCCTGGTGGGGTGGTCATTTAACGTGAAAAGGTTTCTGTACTCTTACGTCATTGATGCCTTACTGAATTTTGAAAGTTTCAATAAGCTGTCCTCTAAGCCTACGCCTTTCGAGGGTGGGAGTTTCAGTTCCCTTAATCTTTTCTGATACCCCATGTGCCGGATGGATGAGATAATCTTCGTTGCCCTGGCCTGTACCTTTTCCAGTCTCTTGGTGTCTTGGAGCCCTACGGGGGAGTCTGCATTAACTTCGCATTGGGACTCCGGTGTAACATTGAAGCAAATAATAACTGAATAATAATTGGTGTCTTGGATCAGGGGGAGGGGAAACCAGAATTGGACGGCATACTCCAATAGTGGTCTAACTAGGGTATTGTACAGGGTTAGGATTATCTCCTTGTCCCGTCCCTGTACCTGAATTGCCTTCCTATGTATCCGAGGACTTTGTTTGCTTTTTTCTCGACTTCAGCGCACTGTAGACTCCTAGATCTTTTTATAGGTTGGCGGTCGGGATCTGACTGCTTAATAAAGAGTAGTTCGCCGATCACTTTGCTCTGCCGATGTGCATAACTGCAAGTGTGTGTTGAATGACATATGCCATGCCTCGGACCATTCCCCGATTCTGTCAATATCCTGCTGCAGGTACTCGATAGCTGTTGGGTTTACGGCGTTCACTTCTAGTTTGGTGTCGTCAGCAAGTTTTCGATACATTGCTAACGAGGCCTACGCCTAGGTCATTTATGTAACTGAGGAACAGGGGTAGGCCTAGGACTGATCCTTGGTGGACCCCGCTTATAACCGGAGCCCACGGTGAGCTTCCACCGTTGATCACCACTCTCTGCCTCCTGCCTGAAAGTCAGTGCTGTATCCATTCCCAGAGTCTTCCCACAACTCAAAGAGCTCTCGGCTTGGTGAGGGACCTTGTTGAATGTCCTCGTGATGTCATGATACAGGATAACGATCGCCCTCTAGTCGTCGTAGATAGAGATTATGTGGTTGAAGAATTCCAACAGGCTGGTCAGGCAGGATCTCTTTCATCGTAAACCGTGCCGACTGTTCCAGAGAAGATTGTTCATCTCCAGATGGTTTACTATTTATTCTGCGATAATGGACATGAACACTTTGCCCACAACTGATGTGAGGCTGATGGGCCTGTAGTTTCCCGGAAGAGTTTTCGGCCCTTTCTTGTTGATAGGGGTAACGTCGGCTATCTTCATGTCCTCGAGAAACGCCCCCTCTTCTAGTGATGGGTTGAATACCACCAGGCAGTGGAGGGCGATTTTGTCCAAGACAGCCTTTATTACTCTGGGGAGGAACTCGTCGAAGCCTGCTGATTTGTTCGCCTTCAGCTTGATTTTACCTACTATCTCTGCGGCTGTGCATTGGATGTCCTCCAAAGGGTGCATCCCCCAGTACCTAATGTGAGGGTTCCGTGATTGCATCATCACTCTCTTCGATGAGTACGCTAACGAAGTACTTGTCAAGTAACGATGCTATCTCCAAATTTGTAGTGGTCAGAGTTCCTTGGTCCGTGGTAAGTGGGTCGATGGATGCTCCGATAGGTTCACTGCTGTTTATGTGGCTGAAGAACTTTTTCGGGTTGCGTTGCAGGCAGCTGCAACTCTGCGTTCTTCGTTGTGTTGGGCTACTCTGACTCTCCTCTTCACCACTCAACATTGTTCCTTGTGTTCGTTCCAATCGTCCAAAGGGCTTTTGTTTCCAGCGCCGGTATGCATGGTCTTTGGTAGACATGGCTGTTTGGATGCCTCTGTTGAACCACTTGGGATGTGGCTTTAGGTCGACTCGCACTTCCTTGATTGGGATGCAGCCTGCCTGGACGTCCAGAAATTTGGTTTTGAAATCCATACAGGATGCCTCAACTGGTTCCAGCCTGGTGGGTTGGAGGTTGCTGAGGTCCCTTGTAAACTCAACGAAGTCCACTCGTCAGAAGTTGAGCGTTCATTTAGCGTTGGGAATTGCTTGGTTTGTTGGCACGTGGATGACGCACCTGACCATATTGTGGTCACTGGTGCCCAAGGTAACTTGGGTACAGTACAGTAACCTGGGTAACCAGGTTTTCTTCCGCAACAAACATTAAGTCTAAGAAGCTGTTTCCCCTGGTGGGTTCGTGAACTAGTTGTTCCAGAAAGTCATTATTGGCGAAGTTGACTAAGCTGTTCCCCTCTACGTCTGCCGTTCGGTTTACCCAGACCGTTGTCTGGGAAAACTGAACGGCAGACGTAGTTAAAGTCTCCCCTAATCACTGCGACCCTGTTACGGATCAGCTGTGTGAGAAGCTCGTAGAGGGATTGGTCGCTATCTGTCGTTTGGTGGGGTGGCCGGTACACGAAAAGTACGTTTAGCTTTCTGGCTGTGCCTTCGGTTTCAATACCTATGACATAGTGTGGGCTGTCAATTGGACGGCGAGTAGCTCTGTAGTGGTTTCGCACATAGATTGCGACAACTCCTCCCCGTCTGGCCTGACGGTCTCCTAGGAAGAAGTGATACCCTTTAAGCTCGAAATCGCTTCCTCCTGTCTGGATCCAGGTTTCCGTGATGCCTATTATATCAGGCATCTCTGAAGCAGCAAGGCAGTGAAATTCTGCTTGTTTGTTCCTGGTCGATCTGGCGTTCAGAAGTAGCATCCGGAAGCCATCTGTGCAGTTCTCGGCTCATCGGATGCGTTCTTGTTTCCCGGTTGTGGTGGCTGTTCACCTCTCTTGGGAGGGGTGATGGAGGTCGAAGGACCGGGTCGCTTCCCTCATAACTCCGACTGTCACTATCAGTTTCGGAAGCTTCCCTGCGGTTGCCACGCGCGCCAGCTTCGGTCCCGCTGTCGCTCAGTACAGCGCCGTTGCTGTTTGCCGGGTCAGGTTGGATAGCCCTCTTCCCGTCGTCTATAGGCTCCCTTTGCAAGGACTGCTGCCTCGATAATCGTCTGCTCCAGCTGGATTATCGTTTCACCGTCGGGGATCTCGGTGTTTGTGTCTGAGCTGGTGGTGTCTCCTCTGCTGTTGTGGACACCCTCGCCTGAGCTCGTGGATCTGGAGCTGATAATGTGCTCAAGTCTGGCCAGTGCGGTGTTGGCCGCCCTCGCAGAGTTGGTTGGGGGCGCTTGGTTTCTGGTGTTAGTGTTCATGCTGGATGGGGGGGGTCTCGGCCTCTGTCAGAGAAGTCTGTGGTTCTGGCAAGGGCGAAAGAGTTCTCCTTCCTCCGTCCGTTCCCCGCGGTGTGTGTGTGTTTGGGGGGGGTGCAGGCGTTTGTGGGTTACCCTGTTAGGCGGCGGGTTGCCAGAGGTCTTTGTATAGCCTCGTGTTAATCAGGTCTGCCAGTTGGCGTGATCCTGCGGCGTTGAGGTGGATTCCGTGCTTCCTCTGGAGCGCCCTCTCGTTCAGGAAGTTGCTCCAAAGGTTAACGAATCTCACCCCTGCTGTGTCGCACAGTGCCTTCACCCTTCAGTTCAGAGTGACGGCGTTGCTGTGTGCCTCTTGAGATGTTGAGGCTGGGGACAAGGCCAATGATGATGTCTTTGGTGCTTTTCTCCTCCACTGTATCTATTAGGGTCTTGGAGTTGGCCATGAATGGTTCGGTGTGGCCGGTTAGTAGAGTATATGTGTCCGAAACGCGGATGTGAAGAAATTAGATAGGAAAAAATTATAGCTACGAAACGCGGATGTGAAGGAATTAGATAGACCAAAATTATAGCTACGAAACGCGGATGTGAAGAAATTAGATAGGCCAAAATTATAGCTACGAAACGCGGATGTGAAGAAATTAGATAGGAAAAAATTATAGCTACGAAACGCGGATGTGAAGGAATAAGATATAGGATGACTAGATCTTTAAACCTATTATCGAATGTATTGCTTAGGATGTTTGCTATTTGTTAATGACTCGGACGCTGTACTTCTCTGACACTGTAGATATATATTAGTGACTCTATGTATGTTATTTTTGTGAAGGATTTAGATTGTATCCTTTTAGTGAAAGTATTACGAGAATTTAGGATATATGTTATTTAGTGAAGGAAATAGGATATATGTTAATTGTGTAGGAAATAGGATGGCTAGATATTTGAATCTGTTTATCG
>SDVV010011994.1:0-15631 GCA_016164225.1 Gammarus roeselii
TGGCGGAGGAATTGGGGGCAGTGTTGTATGAGTTTTGCTAGACTAAATTTGATGTGATGTTGTTGCTTTGTTTGTGTGGTCAGCGGTTGTGTGCAGTTGTTGACTGTCTTCATTGTTTTGTTTTCTTTGGACCTATTGAGCGCATTCCGACCAGCGTCCTGCTGCAGTACTTGTACAGTGCTGTTCATTTTGATTGCTGGCGCGCTGAGGTGTACTGCCTCCCATGCCTGTGTGCCCTGTTGGCGGGGCTGTTGGGGCTGTGGGGGGCTGCAAAGGTGAGATACAAAGGTGAGCCTACGTCAGTGGTGCAAATTTACTCAGGAAACCCGCGAGCGTAAATTCTGGCAGACCACATAAAGGCCTCCCTTGGGCTACTGTACTGCCACCTATTGTAGAGTGTCAAATAGAGCCTCTCCCTAGGACTTTCTCCTCAAGCAGGGCAGTTCACCCTTTGTACACCTTTATATATTCAACCTAGCTACGATTTGTATCATGATGATTTGCTATTGGTGTACCGCTTAAGAACTTGATTCCGTTTCTGTCGATCAAGACACAGAAACAACTTGTAGAATGATCATTATCCAATCTCTCATTGCAACCTGTGAGACATGTAATATTAACTACAAAGTTTCTTTTTGTTCAAGTTACAAAATAGAAATAAAAGTGGACTCTCTCAGAGAAATACTTTTACTATGTAAAGTTTCAATTTCATGCGTTTGCAGACGTGAAGTACATATATTTGAGTGACTTGCTATTAATCGGCTGCAGTAAGAAACGGCACACTGTGAGGAATAGATATCGTCAAAAAGTGAAGCTACATAGAGGAATGTGTTCAATCAGCAAAGAATCCTTACAAATATTCATTCTTACCTTTGATTCTAACCTTTGCAGCCCCCCTCAAGGGCTCAGCATACCAGTCGTCAGCTGCACCGAGCCAGGAAAGGCCAGCATAGCAATGCGTGCCAGATCCTACCAAGACTCCTCAGAACAACAACGGGAAGATGCTGGAAGGGATGCGCACCCCTGGCTTCCAGAGAACAAACCCAAAGCCACTCGCATGAAAACCCAAAGCACAACTACAACCCCGCAGAAAACCACGAAAACAAGTACATACACATATATAAAAAGAACAGAATCAAACGACAGGACGAGTCACACCACAGACTCGCCAACACCACTGGGAACGCAAGACCCTAGCACCAAACAATCTTTTCCCCTCAAACTCAGCCAACTCTGCTTGAAAGCAGAAATGGTAGCAGACTCTACAACAGAAGCAGGCAGCTCATTCATATCCTAATGCATCAAACATACCAAAACTCCTTGTTACATCCACAGAGCAGCGGGGCATCAAGAGTGTGTGCTGAAGTCCCCGCGTCTTACCATCCAGCAACCTTTGGAACAGAATGGACAAATCAAAACCCTCCGTGTCACAACACTGAATTTTCCAATACTTTACGAGGTCACTTCTCAGTAACCTGCCCTTGATTGAGAACAAATAGAGTGCCATCAGCCTGTCATGGTAGGACATCTCAGACAGACCATGCATCTGCTTGGTCCACCTCCTCTGAATAGACTCAAGCAACTTCACATCCTGGACGTAACCAAGATTCCGCACACAGGTGCAGTAATCAAGAATGGGCCTAACATGTGCCACAAAGAGTGTAACTAAGAAATTTGGGCTTCTATTAACTGTTGACCTGAGCAAATCACTACAAAGACCAGCAGCTCGTCTCACAACTCCTCTGACATGGCTATGTAACTTGAGACCAACACCCCCATGAACTCCCAAATTGTGATGAACTTGGACGAACTTCAAACGAGAACCCCCAAGAGTGTAACACAAACGGCATCTGCACCGGAACCAATCCAACCAGCAAAACGTCTTCTGAAACGTAAAACAACACACTTTGCTAGGGTTCAATGACAAATTCCATGAAGATGCACTCTGGAATATCTTGTCAAGGTCTCCCTGCAAAGCTGACACACCATCAACAACATCATGACATTGGAAACATAAATAAATTTCAAAATCATCAGCAAATGCGCTGAACTTAGATACGAGGCCATCCGTCAAAAAATTAACATATGAGAGAGAGGACTGGACCCAAGACTGAACCCTGTGGAACCCCACTCAGAACATCCCTTGCCTCACTATTCACTCCATCAACGCCAACACACATGATTCAAGAATGAAGAACACTACCAATCCACCTCAACACAACCCCAGAAACTCCAAGTGCCTGCAACTTCAAAAGCAAAATGAGATGGGAAACGACATAAAACGTCTTCGATAAATCAAGCATTGCCATATCCACCACCAAACCAGCATCAACAGACTTAACTACATCCGAATAGACCAGCAACATCTGATCCTCTGTTGATCTAGCCTACCTTAATCCAAACTGTTGGGAAGAAAGAAGCTGGTAAGATTCAAAATAGTCTACCAGCTCAGCAGCAACAATCTTCTCCATCGATTTGAAGTAAACAGAGGTAAGGCTAACTGGACGATAGTTTAA
The DNA here is from genome assembly GCA_016164225.1 of Gammarus roeselii. Classification (NCBI taxonomy): domain Eukaryota; kingdom Metazoa; phylum Arthropoda; class Malacostraca; order Amphipoda; family Gammaridae; genus Gammarus; species Gammarus roeselii. The sequence goes on from SDVV010011994.1 coordinate 2,517, forward strand.
GGGATCATATCTAGATTTATTTTGGAAAATTTGAATAACCAATGAACTCTTCCATGCATCAGGGAGCACTTCACTTTGCAGAAAATGGTTAAAGATTATAATGAGAGGCTGTCAATTGCACTAACATTGAGCCCCGCCAGAACGTCATAGACATTCAGTGACCTTATGGCAAACGCGCTCATTTTGCCATCAAATAACTGGAAAGGAGCAGGATTGGGAGGAACATCCTCTCTATATACGACAGAGAAGGCGGATGATAGGAGCTCAGCCATCTCCAGTGGATCGTAAACCAGCTGTCCACCTGCATTACGAAGTGGTCCAACCCCAAGACGACCTTTCTTTTTCCTTTGTATTTAAGCATGGAACAGCTATGGGGAGTCACTATACCGTTGCAGAAGGTATTCATTGTACTGAGATTGACTGAACAAAGCATGATTTCAAAACGGACAGGTGAGATCAAGAAAGGTAGCTAGTAACTCCAAAGTATTTTGATAATTTCTGCCAAACCTCCTTGAAATCTAGTACTCATCCCACGCATTTGCTCTCCTCATCTTCAACTCTTGGGGAGGCCTCACAGACCATGGTACCCTAAACGAGTCTCCAGAAAGAGGCACATGTAAGTCTATCAGACTCCTCAGTATAGTGAGGAACACACGATATGCCTCACAAACACCCAGGTAAACAAATTCAAGAGGCTAATCAATTCTCGATAATGCTTCGGAAATAGCGCCGTAGTTACCCCCGGTTCCACTAATACTTCCGAGCTTGGTGTCTTGCACCATCAGGCTCCAAGACATTCACAAACAAGTAATCACAAATAATAGGCGAGTGAGCACACCTTGGAGAAGGAGCCAAAAAAACTACATCTCAACACGATCTGGCTCGCTTGTAAAAAATAAATCCAGAATGTTGCCAGACAAGAGAAAAGTCTGATCCTTCATCCACTGATGCAAGCCATAAGATGCAAAGCAATCCAAATCAACACCCGCAGCACCACCCCTTCGTCCACCCGTAGCACCGCCGCGGTAAACAGCAGCCACTTCACTGGGAACGCCACCGCGGCCACCTGAGCCGCCACCACGGCCACCTGAGCCGCCACCGCGGCCATCTAAACCGCCACCGCGGCGACCACGACCACCAGAACCACTCCCGCGGACACCAGAACCGCCCCCGCGGACACCAGAACCGTCCCCGCGGCCACCAGCACAATCATTGCTGTCATCAGCACAAACACAGAGGGCCCCAGCACGACCACCAGCAACGCCACTGTCTCCACGCCCAGCCGCACCCCGGTTTGCAGCCGTCGCCCCACCGCCAACAGCAGCCCTTCTCGCAATAATCTCCTGTCGCTGTCTGTAGGTTAAGTCCTTCTGTATGAAAACAGACTTGAACTCATCCATGAATCCTAAAAATTTTGGCGTGTACCCAGCAGCATCCTCCTTCGATCACAATCCAGAACTTTTGCTCTAAACAAGCTGGTTTCGCCGATCCTCACAAGTCCAGTGAGTTCAACTTCTCCGATGTCTAGGGCCAAACAAACTTTGGCAAATTTCTTCTTCACACCCTCAGCACTGCCAGTCTGGAAACCTCTGAAGACAATAGAGTCTTTGCGGCGTTCCTGTTCGCGCAACTCTCTCAATTCTGCACGAATTCCCTCCCTAGATACAGTAGCTTCATAGGCAATAGACCCATCAAGCAGCTTGTTGGCAGAATGACCGCCAGATGCAGACTCAATTCTCCTTGACATCTCATCAACTCTTTTGGTAAGGGATCAAACGGCAACCAACTACTAGTTGAAAGATGACACAAGTCCAGTCTCCTTGCCCGGAACACAAGAAGAACTGGTTCTACCAAAATATCTAGACCGGCTACAAAATACTGCACAGCACCGCCAGTATCCTTCAAAAGACAACTAACAACATCCTCCTCTACCCCAAGACAAGATACACCAGCGTGAAATTTCCCGCGGCAGCGCAAACTAAAAACGAAGCCACCCAAAAGAACGGCATCACAGAAAGAACAGTGCACATCCCCGCCAGGCAGCCCATGAAACGCTGAGCTCCCGCCAGCAGCCAGCCCACCACTCCCAGTCAAGCCCCCAGACTCACAGGCCACTGCTGCCTCATGTTTTTGGGACTGCAAAGGTGTAGGCGGGAAGCCTCCGCCGACGCTGGTCCTTCGATGAACTTCCGCCGCCAAGATGCCACAGCAACCGTAGGCCTCCAGCAATGCCACTAAAGATGCCACTAAGCCAACAGACTCATGCTCCGACTGGCCAGCATCTGACACTTCTGTTTCTTCATCATACTGGATGCGAGAGCTGTCCATCAGGATCCACTAGTCATGAGTGCTCTTTCATCCCTTGTAGTGAATTTTAATCTGACCTTCGTCTTCGCTCACGTCAACCACAATACACTAGTAAATACATCTTAAGATCGATCCTTTCTGTCTCTCACCCTCAGCTCGTCTCCAACACTTACTGCCTTAGACATCGTGGTCCAGTATCTTGAATACTGTGGAATTCTTCAAACAGTTCTTGCAAATACTGAGGCCTATAAAGTCCTTTCTTTCCAGATCTCTTTATAAGTTGATCCGGTTGATGATCAGTATGTGAACAAACGTGAATTCCAACACAATCAGTAGCTGTTCAGCACAGGGTGTATACGAACGTATAACTTATTTTCCATTATAATTTATTTCACAATAAACTCCACATTAAAAAGTTTCCGCTTAATAAAGGAAGTTTTAGCACAATAAAAGAAGTTTCAGTGCAAAAAACAGTATAAAATCGAAGCAGAAGTAGGGTGTACACACAACTTTATATCGGTCCTGCCCCCCTTCAGGTCTCCGTCACGCCACTTCACCTCCTCTTGTCAGTAAAACGCTCCTTCCTCTTGCCAGTAAAAAATGTTCAGTAAAACAATAGCTATTTAGCACAAGGTAAATACGACTTGTAGAAGTAGACGGTAAAACGTGGTAAAGGGAACAATGAGGAAACTGCATCGGACTCGGCAAATATTTGCTCATAGAACCGCATCGGTAAGTAGGGTTGAACCGGAAGCGCCAAAAAATTGCAATCTGCACACCCAACTCAACATTGTCCAGTTGATCAACATTTTTCTTCCATTTACGAAATGTAGATTGTGGACAGTTAGTTTGGGTGTATTGGTCAATAGACAATTGTTTGGCAATGGTCAAGTAGCTACATCAGTCAAGCTTACAGAATACCACAAAAATAAATGCATTGTATTTCGACTGGGAGTCAATTCAAAGGTGACCGTGCGGGGCCGACCATCGCTGTTGAGATATGTGTTCTTTTCGTAAGAGATTAAATTTTTACATACGTTTCGATTTTTCTCGAATTTCTGATCCTCCTAAAGTATTCTTAATAATATTGGAAGTTTCTCCTAACTATTTTCCCGCTTGAGTGCAATTCAACGCCTTGTTGTTTAGTATATTACCACGTGTAGATACACTATCTTAAAATAACGTGTAATCTAAACAAGTCCGCTGTGCCTTTGACAGTTGATGACATGACTTGGCATGTGGAAACGTGCTACACCCAACACTCACGAGTGCCAGAGATGAACAGGCTGAATCTAAACTCATTGAACTAACTGCAGTCTCTTTGCGGTTCAACCTGTCAACTATAATCTGAGACTGAACGTCGTCTAGCGCTGCCGCTGTGGTAATCTTTCAAATTCGTGTTACATTGTTGCTACCATCAGTGTTCGCGCGTTCTTGCAACATTTATAAACATTAATAAGTTTATGATGACTTTATCATCGATTGCTTCATGAATACTGGTGTGAACTGAACGCTCCCCAATTAGAGGCTAAATAAACTGCGCCTGCAACTGCACACAGACACAATGTTGCCTGCCAGCTTCCGCGTGCAGTCTGTCGACATAACGTTGAATTTTAAGCTTACTGTAATGTGACATACATATGATAAACAGTAGGGGTGTGACGATCAACGCTATTGGCAAGAAATAAATTTTTTTGATGAATCTGTGTCGGCAAAAAGGGTTGTAGAGTCATCACAAAATCTGTGAAATAGGTAGGTGCATTGGCAGAGACGGAAAAATAGGCACTTTCTTCAGTAATCTGAAAATGTTTGGCAAACATTGCGCTTTTTGATGAATTGACTTGTAGAAATAGGCCTGGACAGTGGACATGAATCAGCATCGGCAACACATGGAATCAGCTGGCATATGGAAAATATTAGTTAAAAGTTAATTAGCACACCTCTAACGAAACTTGAGATGGTTTGGACACATGGTGGGGATGGATGAAGGGAGGTTGGTGAAAAGGTTGTTGAAGGCAGAGGCAAGGGGATGTAGGCCTAGAGGGAGACCAAAGTTTGGTTGGAATGATGGTGTGAAGCAGGCGTTAGGAAGGAGAGACGTGAATGTGGAGGTAGCGAGAGAGCGTAAACTGGATAGACGTGAGTGGAGAATGATAGTGAACGGATGAGTTTTGACGCTGCCCTGATGTACTTTCCCGCCCTAGTCATATCGTTGAGAGACCGGATGGTCGTGGGTGGGGGGGAGGGGCGGTCATCATGACGCACAGGGGTAAACAGTCACGCTGTCGGGCCTTGCTGCCGACACTGACCTCGAACCGCTCTCATTACCCGGAGGGTGTGTTGCGGGGTTCCCGGCCGGACCCTTTAGTGCAAAAGGGCTAAGGTGTGCAAGTGTTGAGTGTATGAGACTGTGAGGTGCGCCTTGCCGTCGGTCACCCCCTCCTTGCTGGGGGGATTTCGGCCTAGTGTCTGTTTAGAAACATGATGCACTAATATCTCTTCCTATGGCAGTAATTACACTTAGGCGGTTGCCAGATGTGCGATAACTGTATGAAGTATAAACATTCAGTAGATAGATAACTATTCAATTCACCATGACAGTGAATGAATTCATTTCTTTATTACAGGTATTTTATACTCTTGACTAATCTTAGCAGCAAGTTGAATTACAAGAAATAGGATGGAATAGTCTTTCAACAGTGTTCGAATGCGTTGCTGCGGTTGTCACTGTGTCATGTTGTGGTGCATAATTCCGCTCGCAGTTGCAGAGAGCCTCTAATTACATCACCGACTCACCGAGCAGCACAGTGACAACACATCTGTTGGACGTCCACACGCGACTGAAGCTGCCACTCATTTAAAACTTTGCTTGAGGCAGTCCGACTCTCGTCTGCCAATAGCAGAACGACGAACGCTTAGGGTTGACAAGTTACACTATATTTATATGATCTGGCACCGAGAGTTTACAAATTTCATATTTTCTACTGATTTCTGAGTTGTGACTAGTTTTCGTTCGTACGCAACTGGTTTGCTCGTCAAGGTATTGGCGAGTTGCGGAGTTCTCATCACAAGGCTCTTTTAGCGTTGATAAAGTCTTAACTTTGTCGTTACTAGGAAAAAAACGACTGTTTCCAATATTTCCTCGCTATATTGACACAAATCCTTTCATTTGAGTTCTTTTAACTCGTCAAGCGTCAGACGTGAAAGGCCCTACTCCTAAATGTGGTGGCTTGCAACTCCTATTTGTTGTAAAATAGGCACCTGAAGTAGCTATATTTCAAATAAACTAACATTTTGCTAAATTTCCAGTTACTGAACATGAGGTAGTCTTGAATAGAAACCTACCTGTGGTCTAGGGTTTCCTTTATGTATGGTATGGTAGCTACGCTGACACTGACCTGTGTACACTGACTTCATTGGTAGCTAACTTTCTAAAATTAACTTTGAATTACTTGTTGATCCAAACCAGTAGCACCTACCAACTAAATATTGAGTAAATATTCAGCATGGGTCAAATTGAATGATAGGTAACTAGCAAATTACTTGACACATCATAGATAAATGATTAGTGATGCTGTCTTCAACATAATTTTTTTATTGGGCAGCTGGTCCCGGAAGGGGCACAAGTTGCTGTCGGTGTCCACCGACAACAATGTCTGCGTGTGGGATGTGCTCACAGGGGACTGTGACGTCAAGTACAGGTTCCCTTCACCGATCATGAAGGTAGGTAGCTATAGATGAAAGTCAAGTAGATGAGTGACATTGAATCAGTAATTTACATGGCTAAGCCTTTATCAAATGTGCATCAGCTGTCGTTCTGCTTGTTGTTACTTGTAATGCTGAAATATGTGAGCCAGTTCTATATTAACAAATCTTGCAAAACAAATCATCAAATTATTTCCTAATAAATAATGGAATATTTTAATTTGCTGTAAAGTCCTATAGAAATATCAAATTTAAATTCTTATGTTGTGTTCAGTTTTGTTTAAAAATGTGTCATTATCTTGTATCAGATCCATTTTTTAATGTAATTTTTTTATGTTCCAGGTTCAATTCCACCCTCGCAATGACAAAATCTTCATAGTGTGCCCCATGAGGCACCAAGTAGTGCTAGTAAACAGCGACGGTTCCCACAAACTGCTGCCGCTGGACGATCCTTCAGACGTGACGCTGGTAGCCTCCTTTGACCGTCGCGGCACTCACATTTACTGCGGCAACAGCAAAGGCAAGATCCTGGTGCTAACATGCCCGGACCTGCAGATAAGGGCTTCCTTCCGTATTGGACCATCAACCTCTTCAGCAGCTGTCAAGAGCATAGAGTTTGCACGCAGGACAGAATACTTTCTTGTCAACTCTGGGGATAGAGTTATCAGGGTATATGATGCTGCTGAGGTGTTGCTAGCGGGGGTGGATGGAGAGCCAGAGCCGACACAGAGGCTGCAGGATCTCGTGAACAAAACATTGTGGAAAAAGTGCTGCTTCTCGGGAGATGCAGAGTACATCTGTGCAGGTAAAGATGATGCTGCTGTAGTGTAACCTAACTGGCTACCTCATAACTAATTTATTCCGATCGATTGTCTTGATTTTGCAGACTTTATTTTGTTTCTTGTTTACAGGTTCTGCCCGTCAACACAGTCTGTACATTTGGGAGCGCAGCGTTGGAAATTTAGTCAAGATTCTACACGGCACCAAGGGCGAGATGCTCCTGGATGTTGTGGTGAGCAGGTCATGGAGACATAAGAGAATTCATTCAGTTGCACAACTCAAGGTGCTTATCCAGAAAGATTAATTTTGGGTTAACTCATCCAAAAGGAGTAATTTTGTCCTTCACCTAATCATTATTTTTTGATTGGATGTTTACAGAATATTAAGTTGTAGACACGTGTCGAGAATAAGGCAAGGTGTTGATGGAAGTTTCGAGTGGGAAAAGGGGTGTGAGAAGACAGGCTAAAGGTCAAAATGAAGTAGAGAGTGTCTGGGTAGACGTCTTAGCTCTGGTTTATGGAATTCCGTAGAATCTGGGAGGGGAGGGGCGGAGGGAAGACAAAACTGATAACAGAAGGAGCATTTAGACACCATATTCATGTAATTTAAATTTCAACCGACCGTACTTGCAATACGTTGAGCGTTATGTTTCTGTATATTTATGAAGTGTCGGACCAGTGCGCTTTGCTCCACCTCCTAACCTTTCATCCTCCCGACAGTGGCACCCGATCCGACCTCTACTGGCGTCCATCTCCTCGGGCGTGGTATCGGTGTGGGCGCAGAACCAAGTCGAGAACTGGTCAGCCTTTGCCCCCGACTTCAAAGAGCTTGACGAGAACGTGGAATATGAGGAGCGTGAGAGTGAGTTCGACCAGGGAGACGAGGACCGCAGTGTGGAGCTCAGCACCGAGAAGAGGGAAGAAGACGTCGACGTGAGTGCAATGAAAGGGGGACAATGAAGGAATGGCTTCTGGTTGATAAATGCCAAACTTAATTAAATCAGCAACATGAGGGTTATGACAATTGAAAACGTTATCATAAATTTATGTGTGGTGGTGAAGAGGGAAGAAGAAGTCGACGTGCGTGGAATGAGAGGAAAAAAATGGAGTTCCTGGAGGCATTGCTTCTGGTTGATAAATGTCATAAGTTGTTAAATCAGCAACATGAGAGTTATGACAATTGGAAGGTGGTATCATAAATTTATTCTATATATTGGGTTCATCACTTCTGAGGTTGCAGTAAAAGTGCTAAGAAATGTCTTCTGCATTATTGTCATCTACTTGTTTATTTGATTTAAAATCTTTCACACAAAAATTTTTCCTTGAACCTCTAGAAACGTTTTCACGATATTGACTTCTCATACGAAGCATGACACATTAGATTAGATGGGCTTATGATTTTTACTTCGTAGTTTATTATGAAAAAGTAACTCGGTATGGTGGAGGAAGTCAATTGAAATGGTAGTAGTAGTTGGCCGTTATCAATTAACTACAACATTTTGCTCTTATTATCCGAATACTGATGTTGTGTTTTCCTTCTCTTTGCTGGAGTGCCCATCCAATTATAGCCGTTGGACTCTTATATAGGCACATGTGTTAGTTAACTAACACGTCTTGTTGGTGCCCAGGTGGACGTGACCAACATAGAGCCAGTGGCGGCCTTCTGCTCCTCAGACGAGGAAGACACTGCAGCAGAGCCTCCTCTGCTCTACCTGCCCATCACCCCCGACATAGAGGAGCCTGAGGAGGGCTGGGGGCCGGAGGGGGGGCCCGATGAGGGAGGCACGGGAGGAGGGGGCGGCGCCAACAAGCGGGGGGTCGCCGATGCTAAGGAGAACGCCTCTCCCAAGAAAAAGAGACCAAAGACTTTCGACATTAATCTGGAAAATGCTCCTCTGGACGGTGAGTGAGCAACGGTTTCATGTTCAGAAATTAACTATTTAGCTAACTCACTATTGTAGTTTACAACTGCCGAACACACCAGCAAGACCAGAGTGCAGAGGCACAAGGACGAGAAAGCGCGTCAGGCCCGCGTCAAAACTGATCCATTCTTAATCATTCTCAACTCACGCCTATTCATAGCACGTTCTCTCGGTCCCTCCCCACTGGTCATCACATGTCTCTCCTCCTTAAAGCCTACTCCACGTCATCCATACACCAAATCTTCCATTCACCTCCGCTTTCATCACCCTTTTCAACAATCTCCCATCATCCATCTTCACCATATGTCCGAACCATCTCGGAACACGTAAATCTACTCTACCCTCTAACTTCCTCACCATCCCCGCTTAAATTCGAACAACGTCGTTATTGATCCTGTCTCTCAGCGTCACTTCAGCCATACCCTTCAAACATTTCATCTCGAAAACATTCAACTTCCTTCTCTCTTCTGCTGTCACCTCCCACGTCACAGCTTCGTAAAGCACAGTTGGGACAACTACCTTCTCATACAACCCTTTCTTTGCTTCCTTCCTCAACGTCCTACCGCTCATTACACACTTCACTGCATCCAACACATTACACCCTTTCTTCACTCGCCACGTCTCCTCAGTTTTCTCCAGCTGTCTTCTCTACACGGGAGCCCAGATATATACTTGAAACACGTAACTTTCTTCAATAACTCTGCTCTTAGGAGGACGATAATTCTGCTCGCATTGACATTCGTCGAGCATCTCATGACTTGTTTCACGAACGTTAACTCGAAGCTTCTTCCTCTCACACTACCAAACTCCAACAGTAGCCTCCATAGCTCCTCCTCCGAACCCCTCCTAGGCATCTGTTATGTTCACGGGCCGCACGGAGTCACGGCCCAACCGGGGGGGTGAACACCCTTATTTCCCTTCAGACTTCCCTCTTCTTCACCCTTTACTATCTCTCCTTTTCTCCCCTATCCTGATTTGCTTGACTTGTATTTACCTCATTTGCATCTTATGTTTAGTTTAAATTTCCTTAAACTTGTCTCAGACTCCTTCTTAACAACTTTCCTAATAGTCGCTGCACACAAACACACACACGCACACACAGAAACACACACTCAAACATACACATACCGGTTCTAACTGTTCTCCTTCCGGGTGGCAAATAACAGCCAAGTTGCGCTCTTTCTTTCATGCAACCTTTTTCTACGACTATTCCTTCTTCTTTCCATTCTTGCTGTTCTCATGCGTGAAATTCCCTACACCTAGTGTAGATCTCATGCATGGGATCCCCGTTTTCTGTCTCTTCTCTTCATCTTCCCCCTCATCAGGTGTTGGAGCGCGTAGCCCGCACCTTAAGGACTACTGCGGATCCTTGAGGCTCTGAAGCAGGGTAGGTAGTGTGTTATTCCACCTTACTGCCATCCGGGGAGTGCTGGGATCATGTGGTCTCAGCGCCTTAGGAGTTCCTGTACCTCCTGTGGCACCCGTACATACCATAGACGTTCGCCGCGTAAAGGACTTTGACTTTGCGCAGTAGTAAACCTTAACTTGAACATTGAAAATGAAGAAAAACAAAGACTAACTTGATGCAGCACTGTTTGCTGGTTTGACATTCGGCGCCAGAAGGACGATGACTCCAGCGCGCTAGAAAGCCTCGTCACTCTAATCTAATCTCCTCCTCCGAATCCGCCATAAGTGCCGTATCATCCGCAAACAGAAGCTGACTCAACTGTTTTCTCCGCCCTTTCGCTTCCAACAGCTCTTAGCCACTACCCATTACACTTGCGTTCACCTCCTACGTAAAGATCGAACAGCATGGGAGACATAACGCAGCCTCGTCTCAGACTCACTCGCCTCGCTCCCACTCTGACACGCTCTGCTGACAAATTTTTTATTGTCAGCTAAATGACATCTAGTCACATCATGCCAGCAGTAACCAATTGACTGCAGTCATAGTCGGTCCTCTAAACCATACAAGTTTAGTTAGGTTTGAGTAGTTCTAGACCGGCCTTTGTGTGCCATCATACCAAAATATTTTTTGACAGACACATCTAATGAGAAGTAGTAATACATAAGCTAGCAGAGAATCAACCTCAATCTAATGCAGTAAAGCTATTACTGGAGAAGAAAACATTCATCTTTAGAAACTGAAATCTTACCGGACGCTTGTGCACCCAGGTGCTACTGCATTTCTTCTCTAACACAGTATATATATTTGTTACTACTCCTATTCCGTCGTAATTATGTGCATGTCACTGATCAACATCAAACAAATATTTCAAAATTCTGTCTGTTACTATGACTTATTTTCAAGTGACCTTTATTATGGTCTCTCCCCGCAGAGGTGCATCCGCTTAGCAACAGCCGAGGAGGGAAGGAGAAAGGAGCGGGAGGCGGTGGCAAGAAGGGGGGCCGCAGCGGGGGTAAAGGGGAGGCCAAGAAGGACCGCAAGAAGCACTGACCGCTTCTTATGGCCTAGCTGCTTCTCCCACCTCGCCGCGATCTCAAAACCAGCTTATACCGTTTGGTGTTCTGAGAACTTTCGTACCTCCGACCATCACTTGACATACATAGCATGACCACATCAATGAGAATCTAAGATATTTTGAAGATACGCGATGCTAACTCTCTACTGTTAAAATTGAGTTCTCTAGCCAAGGAAGTCTTCCTCTAACGATGTTGTTTGGCTCTTGATGTCATTTGGTTCTAATCAACCAACAGCAAGTTGTGGTTTGACTTACTTCCCTAGAGGACGCTCCATGTTGTATTCCTGAGACTGTTTGACCTGCGGTTGGGAGAAAGTAGCGTGTGCGCGTCATCGATAATGGTTTCGGCGTGACTTCCTTGACGGTGGGGCATTTTATCGAGCAGTGATCCTTCGGCGCATTGTTGATAAACTTCATTTTTATTGAGCGTTATTTCCTGAGTATTATTGTAAGTGAGCCTGACTGACTTAGCTACCTTGTGGATTCTCCTGAACATGCAGATATTCGCGACTTATTACATTCTGTACCTGACTATTTCTGTGGTTTATTTCCTTTTTTTTCGTGGGATCGTCAGGGTTTATTCTGATATTTAATTTTAAATGATTTTTTATAGCTTATCGTCCTCGGTTAACCGATTACGTTCATTGATGACATGACAGCTAGAGAATATCGCGAAAAGTCAAACTCTGTCAGTGCTCAAGTTGAGTGGTGGTACCCCCGCAGGGAGTGGGAGGCTGGACCTCTTGCTTGGGGAAAACTGTACGCTCCCCCGGGTTCCCGAGTCGCTCTAACATAGTAACGACTTCCAAGTATAGTTCCTAATTAAAATATTTTTCTAATCGAATTTACTCGATACTTGCTGTTACGGTTCGTGAAAACGGAAGTGAATTAGTTTCTCGGGGAGATACGTTATACCTATTTTGAAGTTTTTAAAATCTTGTCTCTCGTCATCGCGCGCCAGGCGGAGGCGGCCCTGGCAACCCCATCGCTGGGATTCTGGCCAGAAAGTGGCACCATCCAGCTAGCTGATCCAGAGATCGATCGGTTAGTCTTGTTTGATTTTCTGTGAAGGTGAAAACGGGAAACGGTTTGGTCAGGGTACTTTGATACTGACGGAGGAAGAAGAGCCGACATCAGAATCATATATTCAAACCCCTAACTCAAAACGTAAAACGGACTCAGAAAGGTAGTGAAGGTGAGCAAACTGAATGTGGACAGCAGAGCCAAAGAATTCCAGCAGGTGTTGAGGGAGGAATATGATGGCATGAGAGTGCAGGACTTGAGAATTGTTAACTCCCCCTAGGCACTTCTTAAATTCACGGACTGCACGAAGTCATGGCCCAACCCGGTGGGGGAAGGGGGGATACAGATACAGACACTAGGCCGCATCCCCAAGAAAGGGGGGTGACCGAAGGCAAGCGCACCTCACACCCTCATACGCTCACACCCACACAACTTTGCCCTTTTGTGCTCAAGGGTCCGGCCGGTAACCCCTCAACTCACACTCTGAGTCACGAGTGCAGTCCGAGGATCCGTCGTCAGCAGCAGGGCCCGACAGTTTTCACTGGTTTACCCCCGCCGTGTCATAATGACCGGCCCCCCCCCCCACTCACGACCATCCCGACAGCGGGATGCCAAGGGCGGGAAAGCACATCACAGCAGCGTCAAAATCAACCATTCTCCACTCACGTCTGTTCATTGCACGCTCTCTCGCCACCTCCACATTCATGTCTCTCCTTCCCAACGCCTGCTTCACACCATCCATCCACCCAAACTTCGATCTACCTCTAGGCCTGCGACCACTCGCCCCAGCATTCATCACCCTTTTCACCAATCTCCCTCCATCCATCCTCCCCATGTGCCCGAACCATTTCAGATCACGCGAATCCACTGTGTCCTCCAACTTTTTCACCATCCCT
>SDVV010011995.1:0-15630 GCA_016164225.1 Gammarus roeselii
ACAAATGCCCATCTTTCTACGCCTAACTTAACTTTCACCCACATCAATCTTGGGGACACCTCCTACCATTCGGTAGCGCTACTAGCCAACCGATCACTTAATATCAAGACCACACCTTCTCGTGCCCTACCTTCCTCCACACCAGACTCTCTTCCACTCACAACACCAAACTCACATTCGCCCTTACCTTTCAACTTCGTCTCACTCAGCGCCAATACATCTAACTTCCTCCTCACAAACATCTCGCCAATCTCCCTCTTCTTTACATCACTCGTACTACAGCCACGCACATTCAGCGACCCTAACAATAGGGTTTGGAGAGGCGTGTGCCTCTCCTCCCCCCGCTCGTCTTGCCGGCTTCGAGGAAAGGTTTTTACAGAGAACGGGATTCCTAGCCCCCTTCGCTCCGCCCCGTTTTGTCGACTTCTACGACACGCTGGGGGTTGCGGTAGCGCGATTCTACTGAAATGATCGAGTAGAACAATTAACCATTACATTCCGCGGATTACTGGCGCAGAGGGCGAGCGTCGCGTCGAGGCTGGTCGAGATCAGTCGAAACATGTTGAGGCGAGTCAAGTTGGTCGCGACGAGCTTAGACTGGCCGAAATGATTCGAGACAAGCCGAGATGAGCTGAGACGAGAGGACCCGGGAAGCTCGGGGGATTGATCGGGCTCTTTTGAGACCCAGGACATCTCTGCCACCCCACTCCCACCTTAAAATGCTTGAGTGATTTTTTTTTGTTTCCACAGCCCACATGATTACTAGCGCAGAGGGAGAGAGCCGCGTCGAGGCTGGTCGAGATCAGTCGAAACATGTCGAGGCGAGTCGAGTTGGTCGCGACGAGTCGAGACTGGCCGAAGTAGTAGATTGATTTTGTTTTCCACCGGAGTCTTAGGGTGGTTGGATGATTATTCATTTTATAGATCACTAACACTTTATATTATTATTTCATCTTGATTGGGCTCTATTATTTTTCTCTGCCCTTTTTTCATGGTGATGAATTTTGCATTGGTTATTATTATATGTATCGAGGTTGGTTGAGACAAGGTGACCCAGGGAGGGGAGGTTTTCGTGGGAACCGCGGGACTCGGGGACCCCGGGTTTCGAGAACCCGGGGGACTTGGGAAACCGGGTGGATTTGCGGTTATCCACTTGGACCTTTCTGGGCTCCTTTGGGACACCCTTGAGACCCTTAAAGACCCTCTAGGACCCTTTTGATAAACTGTGGGACCCTTTAGTGGCTCCTCTGAATCCTGGAACCTCTGCGTCCCCTCCCAGCGCTGTAAAACCCGCACACAGGAAAATGTATTTATGTGAGATGCTTGAGTAGAACAATTAACCAGTACAGTCCACGGATTGCTGGCGTAGAGGGCTAAGGTAGCGTCGAGGCTGGTCGAGGTGCGTCGAGATCAGTCGGAACATGTCGAGGCGAGGCGAGTCGAGTTGGTCGCGACGAGCCGAGACTGGTCGAAATGATTCGAGACAAGCCGAGACGAGCTGAGACGATGGGATCTGGGGAGCTCGGGGGACATGTGTTACCCTCCGGGATTCGTCGGGCTCTTTTGGGACCCGAGACACCTCTGCCACCCCACTTCCTATCCTAAAATGCTTGAGTGAAATATTTTGTTATCACAGTCGACACGATCACTACCGCAGAGGGGGCGAGCCGCGTCGAGGCTGGTCGAGGTGCGTCGAGATCAGTCGAAACATGTTGAGGCGAGTCGAGTTGGTCACGACGAGCCGAAACTTGATTCGAGACAAGCCGAGATGAGCTGAGACGAAGGGTCTCTGAGGACTCGGGAAGACCCGGGGGACTTGGGTTATCCTCCGGGATTCATCGGGCTCTTATGTGACCCAAAGGACCAATGCCCCCCCCCCCCACCCTATCCTCTCAAACAAGCAGTGCGAAATTAATTATCTGAGCAGATTTTCTGCCCATGACGGACCTGCTCTTACTTTCTTTTTCACGATCCACAATATTATAACGCTGGTGTATTTGTGCGAAAGTTCCTGTTTGTGATTCTGTGAATGGGTATTTTTTCCTCAGTCTGTGCTCGCTCGCGCGTGCACGGACCATATGCAGTTTCTGGGGTTGACCTGGACTGCGCAGCTATGAAATCTTGTGACGCGTTGCGGTTGGAGTCTATCTAATCCGTGAAGGCATAGACCTTGTACCGATTTCGACGATGCTGTCTGTGCGTACTGTCGCGCGTGCATGTTATTTTTGGAGTTCTGAGTGGTTGGAGGCGGATATCCGTTTTGTCTGAGTCTTTATCATGCCTGAATAAATAAATTGTGTTAAAAATAAAATAGACCGCGTAGCTGTACACATTGTGTTGCGTTGCTCTTGGAGCTGACTTTGTCCGTGTAGCCGTGAACCTTGTACCAATTTCGACGATACTATCTATGCGCACTGGCGTGTGGACATACTACTCATGAGGTTCTGAGGGGTTTGAGGCGAGGATATGTTATTTCATCTGAGTCTTCATTTTACCTGAGTAAATATATTGTACTAATACAACTGGACCGCGTAACAGTAAATATTGTGTTGCGTGCTGTCGGAGCTGAATTTGCCCGTGTAGCCACTGACCTTGTACTAATCTCGATGATGCTACCTGTACGCACTAGGGTGCGTACATATTACTCTTTAAGCTCTAAAGGATTGGAAGCGAAGGTCCGTTTCGAGTAAGCGTTATTCTTTCGCGCACCAGCGTGCGTCTGACGGTGCTAAAATTTTCACATTTTTCCTGACGTTTAAAGCGTTGTTTTGTTTTTTCTTCGCACACTTAGGCGTGCGAGCCTACTGGAATCAATAATCATCGAGCCCTACGGAGGGGGGCCTATTGTAACTCGCGTTGAGGCTCTGGTGGAACTGAGGATCAAATCAAATCCACCGGAGTCCCAACGCGAAGTTAATGCAGAGTTCCCCGTAAGGCAATTCTAGAGTGGCAGAGTTGTAGTAGTAGTTGTTGCTTCCGTTTTCCACCGTAGGGCAATTGAAGAGTGGCGGCGATAAGGTTCAACGTAGATTCAGAGTAGGTTTACCGTAGTTACTGAGTAGGTTTACCGTAGATACAGAGTAGGTTTACCGTAGATACAGAGTAGGTTTAACATAGATTGGAAATCACTTGTTCCCATGCCGTATACCAACTGATCTTTTCAGAGAACCCCTTGGATATCACAAGCTGGTCCCTAGTTTGTGCTGGCACCTTAATCCGCATGTTTGCGTGAATTGTTTGTGCTCCTTTAAATCTAACGTCACTTAACATCGGTAAAGCCGGTCAAAAGGCCTCCAAAGTCAACTCCCTGGCCCCTGGCGCGAACCAGGGGACCGATGGGGAGTGGAAAGAAACTCCATTTAGGAAGGACCAGCATCCCCTCCAGAGCACCGAAGACCAAGATTCCAACGGTCAAACGAACTTGCGGACTCGCTTGCTAAACTGGCGTCTTCTCACCAAGAACAATTTTCCGCAATAAGTTACCGGGACTGGTTCCCTATCATCGACTCCCATATAACATCGCGATGGGATGAAATGTGACATCAGAGTGGACAAAAAATGCTTCCAGTCGAACCCTCAGTCGGAGAATGGGAAACAAATTTCACCAACAGAAAAGACCAAGTGTTCATCAACCGCTTGTGCACGAGACACACGTGCACAAGCGCCTTCCCCTGAGGACAGAACTCTAAGCTATCGCGGTAAAGATATGTGTCTCAAGGCCAATAACAGTGGTATCCATCTACTCATCAAGAAGTTATGACCTCTCGGAAGTACTATTGACCGAATTGCTGAACCAACTGCCCTCACCAGTGCTCCTTGGAGATTTCAACAGCTACGATGAAACATGGGGATTCATGAGAACAAACCCCAGGGGAGTGATAATGGCCAACACCATAAACACTCAAAACCTGGCCCTTCTCAACGACGGATAACCCACCCGAATCGCCCCCCGAAGTAAAACTGCCATCGATTTATCCTTATGCTCCCCCACTCTGGCACCCCAACTCGTTTGGGGAGTTTTGCCTTCAACACACGACAGCGACCATAACCATGTCATCATATCGCTTCTTACTAACCAACCAAGAAACCCTGACCCACAAGAACTTCGATTCAACTACCGGAGAGCCAGCTGGATGGAATACTCAGCACAGACCGCCATACGGGGGAGTCTGCATAAACTTCGCGTTGGGACTCCGGTGGAACATGAAAGCAAATAATAATAATAATACTCAGCACACATCGCGTGGAGTGATATGGACAACATCCCCGACAACATTTCGGAACACGAAATCGCCGCCTAACTATACGAAAAGTTTCAAGCTGCAGCCGAGGCAAGCGTTCCCCAATGTGCCTCTTCAACCTTCTTTCCGAAACCATGGTGGTGCCGAGAGGTGCAAGAAGCAAGAGATGAGCGTGAAAAGCTATACCATGCCTACCGACACGCACGGTCCCGCAGGAACCGAGGAGCGTGGAAAAGGGCATTGCTGCATACCGAAAACTTCTAGTGGAGAAGAAACGGTAAAGCTGGGCTTGATTAGTCAATTCTATTATTCGAAACACCCTCCTCTTCCAGGTGTGGGAAAAAATTCGACGTATTCAGAGAAAACCCGAGTGACATATTAACATCCTGTCTGACGGATCAACAAACTACACGGCTGCTTTCCAACGAGAGAAGAACTTGCAAGAATGCGAACATCTTGACTTAACTTCTAAAAACGGAGATTCCTACAGATGTGTACCCCCAGACCGGGTACACATCAACATGATCAAAAATCTCCCAGATGGCGCCCGTTAGCACTTATTAAGTGTTCAACACTCTACTCAAACTCATTTTTCTCACAATGGCGGGAATCTACAATCAACCCGGGAAATTCCACGGCGACCCACATAACTACCGCCCCATCGCTCTTACCAGCGTCCTCAACAAAACCATGGGAAGAATGATAAATACGCGCCTTGTCGACTACCTTGATATGCATGCAGGCCTGAACAGCATCCAGTGTGGCGGTCGCAAGCGCCACTCTACGACGGACCACATTGTAAGACTGAAATCTAACATTAGACAGGCATTTGTCCGAGGAGAACACGTGGTTTCCATTTTTTTCGACGTGGAAATAGCACACGATACTACCTGGAAATATGGCATCATGAAGGATTTCCACCGCAAAAAGTTGCGAGGCCACTTACCACGTAATATCCACCAATTCCTGCAAAATCGCACCTGCAGGGTTAAGGTCGGCGACAATCTGTCACCATCCTATCCGCAAGAAATGGGCGTCCCCCTAGGAAACGTCCTCGGTGTCACTCTTTTTAAACTCAAAATCGACCAGATAGTTGACATTCTCCCGCTTTCATCACTATACGTGGACGACTTACAAATAAGCTACAGGCACCCTAGCCTCTTAACAATTCAACAGAAACTCCATAAATGTCTAAACCTTGTAGGGAACTGGGCCTCTTCAAACGGATTCCGATTTTCGCCCTCCGAAACGAAAAGCATGCACTTTACTCTGGTGCCCGGCTTACACCTAAAACCAGCCCTAACGCCAAACAACACTCCGCTAGTATACGAGGAATCAATAAAATTTATCGGTCTTGTGTGGGACCCTAAACTCACATGGTGACCTCATATTGCAGCCCTGAAGACTCGCTGCAAAAAAGCAACTGGACTTATCCTCTCTGTAACAAACCTTGAAATTGGGAGCCGATATTGACACCGGCATCACGTCATTCAGAACAATAATACGCTCGCGCATTTACTATGGAGCAATTGTTTACGGTTCAGCAACCAAAACCACCCATGAACCTCTCTCCATCACCGTAATTATCGCCCTGCGTATCACAACCGGTGCGTTCCGGGCCACACCTTTTGAATCCCTGAACGTGCTTGCTAACGAGCTTCCTCTTCCGCTCCGGAGAGACAAACTCTCACTACAGTACTATTTCAAGACAAGGAGCTACATCAATAGCCCAGCACTCAATGACGTCACCAATATTCTTGATAAACTCCTCTTTCCGGCTAAGAAGAACATATGCCCACCCTTTTCTCTACGCGTGGATAACTTACTGACCTCGCTGAACATCAGACTCAAAGCAATCAAGCCCTCATTCTCCTATCGAATTCTTCAAATCAACACACCAACGTGGATGATCCGCCAACCACTGGTCAACCCCAGCCAACACGTACCGCCGAGAATTCTCACGACTACTCGATGACGATGAACAGTACTCTGAGCACCGCCATATATACACTGACGGCTCGATAATATCGGACGGAGTGGTAGCCGCCGTCATAGGCGAGGGGACCTCTCGTTCGGCCACCCTAACCCATGAGGCCTCTATATTACCTGCAGAGCTACACTCACTCGAACTGGTCATCTCCATTACATAAAGCGACCGTCACCCCAAAAGTGTTATATTTTCAGTCAGTCTGAGTGTTCTCACCCAGCTGAAAACTCTGCACTTTGATCACCCTGCCCCTAGAAAAATGCAACACGACCTATTCACGACGTCCGAGGCGGGCAAGGCGGTCGAGTACTGCTGGATCCCTGGACACGCGGGAATAAGAGGAAACGAACGCGCAGATTCCCTCGCTAAACGGGTGTCTACCCAGCAAGAACAATTCATCTCTATACATTACCGAGACTGGTTCATAGTCATCAACTCACGTTTAACATCACGATGGAACGACTCTAGGCAACCAAGTGGACAAAAGATGCTTGCAATTAAACCATCCGTGGGAGAGTGGGACACCAGGTATTCTAATAGGCGGCACCAACTGTTCATTAATCGTCTATGCACGGGACACACGTGGATAACTCCACAATCATTGATGGACGTAGACATGGGACCGGACGCACCACCATGCCCCTGATGCCATCAATTGGCTATCAGCGTGAAACTCTTACTTGTAGATTGTGATGCACTTGCAGCAGCCCGACGAGCCTTTTTAAGCTCCCGAACGGAGGGGGCTGCTACCACTCCTCTACGCAAAACCTACTGCGTCAGCAATGAACCTTCTCAGCATATATATTGAACTTAATTTGTATCCATTTTTAGTATACTTTGTATTTCCGCTAGGCCTACTCAGTACCCGCGTTAGATTTACTCTGTATGTACGTTAAAGTTAATTTGTAACTCAAAAAAATTATAGTTACGTCAAATTTACTCAGTATCCATGTCAAAGTCACTTTATATTACTTTGTACCTGCGTTAGACCTACTCTGTACCTACGTTAAGCCTACTGTGTCTACGTTGAACCTACTCTGAATCAAAGTTGAACATACTTTAATCTATGCTGCACCTACTTCGCCACTCTTCAATTGCCCGCGCCCCACGGGGGAGCCTATTATGATTCACGTTGAGGCTCTGGTGGAAATGAGGCCCAAATCGAACCAATCTTCAATTGCCCTACGGAGGAGTCTGCATTAACTTTGCGTTGGGACTTTGGTTGAAAATGGCAGCTACTACTACTAACGTAGATTCAGAGTAGGTTTATCGTAGATCCAGGATAGATTCTGAGTAGGTTTAAAGTAGATTCTGAATAGGTTTAACGTGGATTCAGGGTTTATTTAACATCGAGTCCAAATAGGTTTAACGTAGATTCAGAGTAGGTTTAACGTAGGTTCTACGTAGATTCAGAGTAGGTTTACCTTCGTTTCAGAGCAAGTTTACCGTAGTTACAGAGCAGGTTTACCGTAGTTACGAAGCAGGTTTACCGTAGTTACAGAGTAGATTTACCGTCGATACAGAGTAGGTTTAACGTAGTAGTAGTAGTTGATTCTGGTTTCCACCGGAGTCCCAACACGAAGTTAATGCAGACTCCCCCGTAGGGCAATTGACGAGTGGCAGAGTAGGTGCAGCGTAGATTACGAGTAGGTTAAACGTAGATTCAGAGTAGGTTCAACATAGATTCAGAGTAGATTTGAACTAGATCGAGAATAGGTTTAACGTAGATTCAGAGTGGGTTTAATGTAGATACAGAGTAGGTTTAATGTAGATTCAGGAGAAGGGAGCAAAGGTTCCAGGATTCAGAGGGTCCTATTGTTTTTCAAGAGGGTCCCGAAGGGTCTTAAGGGTGTCCAGAAGTGTTTAAGTGGGTCCCCCCCCAAATCCTCCTGGTCTTCCTAGTCCCCCGGGTTTCTCGAAACTCCGAGTCCCACGTGTATCCCCCTTACCTGGGTCACCTTGTCTCAACCAACCTTGGTATGTATAATAACAAATGCAAAATTTATCACTATGAAGGAAGGGTGAGAAAAATAATAGAGCCCACGAATAAAAGAAATGATTAAATACTGAAAAAGTGTTAATGATCTTTAAAATGAATAATCCTCCATTCCCCCTAAGTCTGGCCGAAATGATTCGAGACAAGCAGAGACGAGGGGTCTCGAGGGACCCGTAGAGCTCGGGAAGACCCGGGGGACTTGGGTTACCTGCCGGGATTCGTCGGGCTCTATTGGGACACAAAGAACCTCTGCCCCCCACCCTACCCTCTTAGACAATGACTGCGAAATCAATCCGAGCAGTTTTTCTGCCCGTGACGAACCTGTCCTTATTTTTTTCACGTTCCACAATTTTGTCATGTATAATAATGCTAGTGAATTTGTGCGGGAGTTAGTGATTTTGTAAATAGGTGTATTTTCTTCTGTCTGTGCACGGACCATATGTAGTTTCTGAAGTTGACCTGGATTGCGTAGCTGTATATCTTGTGACGCGTTGCGGTTGGAGTTGATCTAATCCGTGAAGCCATAGACCCTGTACCAATTCCGATGATACTATATGTGCGAACTGGCGCCTGTGCATATTGCTCTTGAAGTTCTGAGTGGTTGGAGGTGGGGATTCGTTTCGTCTGAGTTTATCTTACCAAAATAACTGAATTGTACCTCTACTTAACTAGACCGCGTAGCTGTGAACATTGTGTTGCGTTGCTGTCGGAGCTAACTCTGTCGTGGAGCCGTAAACCTTGTACCAGTCCCAACGATCATACCTGTGCGCACTAGCGTGCGTACATATTTCTCTTGAAGTTCTAAATGATTAGAGGCGAGGATTCGTTCCGTCTGAGTCTTACCTGAATTAATGAAGTGTACTGTGGACGACCTGCACCGCGTGGCGGTCTAAGTCGTGTTGCGTTGCTGTCGGAGCTGACTTGTCCCTGTAGCCATAAACCTTGTACTAGTCTCAACGATGCTACCTGTACGCACTAGCGTGCGTAAATATTACTTATGAAGTTCAAAATGATTGGAAGCGGAGGTCCGTTTCGTCTAAGCGTTTTTCTTATACGCACCAGCGTGCGTTAGACCTTGATAAAATGTTCAACTTTTTATTACTTTATAAGCGTTTTTTCTCTCGCACACTGAGTCGTGCAAGCCTAATGGAATCCATAATCATCGAGCCCCACGGGGGAGCCTATTTTGACTCGCGTTGAGGCTCTGGTGGAAATGAGGCCCAAATCAAATCCGGCCCCACCACTTTCCGGGCTACCACAACCACCCCATGCCAATGCCGAACACCTGAACATATTGCAAATTCATACAAACTGCATCGGTCAGAAACAAGTCGAACTAACACTCATTACAAGTGTTTATAAAAACCTTCACTTCGCAAATACAACCACCTTGACTCGCTCACACCTTCCACCCGACCACACCTTGGATTTGAGCCTCATTTACACCGGAGCCTCGACGTGAGTCATAATAGGCTCCCAGGTAGGGCGCACATTAATTAGAACTGCAATCACTACTGTCACAAATCCACAAGATGCAGTACAATTTGTTCAACGATACATTCCTTCAACTAGCTCATATCCACCGCAAGACACACCCCACCTAGACTCCCTGAACACTTCCGCCCTGGACTATTCCAATGCGCTCAACCTCCTGGCTCCCCTCGTAGAACGCTGACCGGAGGGGAAATGTTCTCATTGGTCAACTATACACACAAATCTTACTGAACACCAGACACTCTCACTCGCAATCCTCCCAACTCATACACTCAACAAACTTCTCGTTCTGCTCCCCCAATCGTGCTCCTAATTGGCGGTCCAACGAGACATGTCGTCTGGTCATATCCCAATAGTCATCAACTTCGATCCACAATAAGCCCAATCAAACTTTCGTCGCGCCCTACGGCGAGCCTATTATGACTAACGTTGAGGTCCCGATAGAAATGAGGCTCAAATCATTCTTTTCGTAATTACAAGAGAGCAGACAGGGACGAATACACGCCATCAATAGAAACCGCCCTACTAGACTTTGAAATCACTCTATACACATCCATCAACACGGCCACGAAACACTTCACGGCATTACTTACCCAAACAGACAAAAATACATCCCTACCGGGTCCCTTCGTGGCTTCAATCCAGCTCTCTCGGTCCACATTAAGCGCAAAATTCGGCAGCGAAATCATCGTAATTTACCCTCCACCAATGACCGGATCTCACATATTCAATCCCATAACGCGGAAATGGATGCAGATATTTGTGATCAACATACAAACCTAGGGCGGGACTTGCTTGCAAACGCCACCTTCCGAACCTCGCCATCAAAATTGTAGAAGCTCATTAGGAGCCTTATCACACAACAACAACAAAAAAACGCGCATGAAGCCTCGAAACCATACCATACGACCAACAGCAAGTGGATATACTCTGCCACCACTGCAAACACCTGCCACCTACCACATCATCCAGACAATAGGAGGATATTCACACAGTTAGTTGGGGTGGATGGATAATTATTCATTTTATAGATTATTAACACTTTATTTTTGTATTCTATTCTTTCTTATTTCGTGGGCTCTATTATTCATTTCTGCCCTTTATCATGGTGATAAATTTTACTTTGTTCATAATTTATCGAGGTGGGTTGAGACTAGGTGACCCAGGGAATGGGGGGTACTCGTGGGACCCGGAGTTTCGGGAACTCGGGGGAATTGGAAGACCGGGAGGATTTGAGGGGACCCACTTGGACTCTTCTGGGATCCTTTGGAACACCCCTGAGACCCTGTGGGACCCTCATGAGACCCCTCTGCTCCCTCATCTCCCTACGTTGTAAAACCCATAATCAGAAGAATGTTTACATGTGGAGTGCTTGAGTAAAGCAATTAATTATTACAGTCGACAACATTGCTGACACAGGGGGGGAGAGCCGCTCCGAGGCTGGTCGAGGTGCGTCGAAATTAGTCGAAACCTGTTGAGACTAGTCGGGTTGGTCGCGACGAGTCGAAACTGGCCGAAATGATTTGAGACAAGCTGAGACGAGGAGCTCGGGGGACTTGAGTCACCCTCCGGGGCGTATCGGGCTTTTTCGGGACTTCTGCCTCTCCCCACCGTATCCCCATTAAAAAAAAAAGGGCGATGATGAAAATCTGAGCAGTTTTTAGCCCATGATGAACCTGCCCTTCCTTTTCTCTCTACGTTCCACAATTCAGTCGTATAAAATAATGCTAGCATACTTCTGCGTGAGCTCCTGTTTGTGATTTTGTGAATAAGCGTTTTTTTCAGTCTGCGCTCGCTCGCGCGTGTGTGGACCATATGTAATGTCTGTGTTTGACCTTTGCCGCGTAATAAGAAGCTTGTGATGCATTGCGGTTGGAGTTGATCTGATTCGTGAGGCCGTGGACCTTGTACCAATTTCGACGATACTACCTGTGCGCACTGGCGTGCGTGCATATTACTTATTGAGGTTCTGAGAGGGTGGAAATGAGGCCTAAATCAAATCTGAGGGTGGAGGTGAGCATTCGTTTTGTCTGAGTCTTTATCTTCCTGGAAAAAATAAATTTTAATGTAACCGAATTAGGCCGTGCAGTTGTATACATTGTATTGTGCTGCTGTCGGAGCTGACTTTGTCATTGTAGCCGTAAACCTTGTACCAAACTTGGACTATGCTACATGTGCGTACATATTACTCTTGAAGTGCTAAATGATTGGAGGCGGGGATTCGTTTTGTCTGAGTCTTCATCTTACCTGAAAAATGATTGGGGTGGATGTATGATTATTTATTTTGTAGATCATTAACACTTCATTTTAGTATTTCTTCTTGCTTAGGCTTTATTATTTTCCTCTGCCCTTTTTTTCATGGTGATTTATTTTGTATTGATTATAGAATTATGTGTTGTTAGACGCCCGCAAGAGCCTTAGGCGGTCTATGCGGTGTTACTTAGTCTAGTCCAACCTACAGTGGGAGAATTTGCGTTCTCCCTGGGCGCCTAATCAAAAATCCGAGCACAGCTAGGCATTTTGATGGCTAAATGGTGAAATAATGTTCACGTTGATCACTGAGAGCGAATGTCTTGAACGGCACTGTACGTGGAGGGGAATGGTCGAGGCAGGCTGAGGCGAGTCGACTGGTGGGGCGATGAGTCGAGACAAACCGAGGCTGGCTAAGACGGTGACCCGGGAGTGGGAAAAAAGGTCACGGGGCCCGGAGGACTTGAGGGACCCGGGAGTTTCGCGAACTCTAAGGACTCTGAAGACTAGGAGGATTTAGGGGGATCCACTTTGACTCTTCCGGGGCTCTTTGGGACTCCCTTAGGATTTTGGGCCGTTTGAGGCCCCTCTGAACCTTGCCACCCCTCCCCAGGCTGTAAAACGCACACAGACAAATGTATGCATGTGAAATGCTTGAATAGAACGGGTGACAACTGCAGTCCACGTATTACTGGCGCAGCAAGGCAAGGGTCACGTCGAGGCTGGTCGAAATCAGCCGAACATGTTGAGGCGAGTCGAGTTAGTCGCGCGACGAGCTGAGACTGTCCGCGGTGATTTGAGACTAGCCGAGACAAGGGGAGCTCGGGGACCTTCCGGGATTCGTCGGGCAGTTTTGGACCGGAGACACCTCTGCCGCCTCATTCCAACTCCAAAATGCCGGGGTGGAAGAGGTGTCCCGGGTCCCTAAAGAGCCCGAAGAATCTCGGTAGGTCCCCCAATTCCCCTCATCTCTATTTTGATTTGATATGAGCCTCATTTTCTGGTGAAAATGAGCCTTTAATCAACATCGAGACGAGCTTAGATAAGCTGAGACGAAGGGACCCGGGGAGCTCGGGGTATTTAGGGGACCTTCCGGGATTCATCGGGCTGTTTTTGACCCGAGACCCCTCTGCCACCCCACTTACCCTAATATGATTGAGTAAAACAAAACATGTTAGCGCAGAGCCTTGCTCGGTATCTGCGTCGAACCTACTCTGTAACGATGCGTTAAACCTACTCTACATATCCGCGCGCCCTACGCGTTAGGACTCCGGTGGAACGTCACCACCTTGCCCCTGTTGCCACCAAGTGGCTATCAGCGTGAAACACTAACTGATGGATTGCAACGCACTCGCGGTAGCCCGACGAGCGTTCCTAGATTCCCCGTGCAACCTACAAAGCCTACTCACGGACCCAACCTACCGTAAAAAGCTTATCGCTTTCGGAAAACACATTGGACTATACGAAGCTGTCTAAACCTTTAACACCTGTGCAAATGAAGTGGTCCCTCCACCTCATTACGCACAGAAAAAACAACTCCTTTTACGAAGATGCGCATGAACTCTATACTCTCTCGTACACGCTAGTACGCGAATATGCCACGATTAAAATATGTACCGACTTCATCTTGACAAAGCTAATATTTTCGCACGCGAGGCTGTGCGGACTTACCCAAATAAACGACGGTCGCGCCCTACGGGCGAAGCCTATTATGACTCACGTTGAGGCTCTGGTGGAAATGAGGCCCAAATCAATCAATTCACACTTATTTGATCAGGTGGAAATGAGGCTGAAATCAAATTCCCACTTGCATGAGAAGGGAACGTGAGTCTTCCCTCTCAAACATCATCTTGATATGAAAGGGACTGAATTTTATAACAATATTGCCACCTTGTTCCGGTGGGAAATGGAAGCAACTACTACTACTTTACAGTTGTAGACCAGGTCACTCCCACAACCTGGAGCCCAGGTCACTCCCGCGACCTGTGCCCTGCGGGGGAGCCTGCGATGACTCGCGTTGAGGATGCGATGTAAATGTGGTTTAAGTCAAATCTCACGCGCTGCCATCAAAAGAAAACTACCGTAACAATATATAGTATAATAATAATAATAGACAAAATAAATTGTTCCTGTCTGAATGATTAATAACACAATTTATATGAGCATAAGTAGTTCAAAACCTGAGAATCATTTCCGCTATAGGAAAAAATAACTAGTGGTCAAACGTTGTACTTTCTGCTCATATCGCTCATATTTATGATACAATATATTGACGCGGAGCGGGGGAAAGAGTGCGTCGACCACAAAACGTCACTCTATTGATGTACAGTCGCAAAAGAAAATTTATCTAGAGTAATGAAGATAATAATCTTCAGATACATATATTTTTTCATCAAAGTTTTCACCCATCATCATCCAGTTAACAAACCTTCGTCAACATACAATCCAGACAGAAAATGTATAATTGAAGTTCAATTCCACGTGAGAAAAAGCCGGATGTCATCTAGTTCAGTTAGCTCCACATGGGAGCCCAGATACTTAAAACACTGAACTTCCTCCACGAGCTCTTCATTTAGCGGGTCACTAATTTTGCTTGAATCAACAGTCCTCGAGCATCTCACTATACTCTTACAGACGTTCACTCGAAGATTCCGCCTCTCACACACTACCAAACTCGGACACTAGCCTACATAGCTTCTCCTCTGAGTCCGCAACCAAGGCCGTATCATCAGCAACTGGTTCAACTACCAACTCCGCCCATTCGCTTCCAACAGTTCCAAGCCACGACCCAGCACACTCGCGTTCACCTCCCTGACTACTCCATCCATATCGAGGTTGAACAGCCGGGGAGACATGACGCAGCCTGGTCTCAGTCCCACTTTCACTGTGTACGAATCACTCGCCTCGCTTCCCACTCTGACACATGGTCGGCTGCCAACGCAGAAACTCAGTCCCGCTTTCAACAAATGTCCGCCCACTCCATACAAACGCAACTCTCTACACATCGCTTCCCTGTCAATCCTGTCGTATGCCTTCTCCAGATCCATGAAGGCCCAGAACACATACATTTCTTTGGCAAAGTACTTCTCACAGACCTGTCTCACTGCAAAAATCTGATCGGTACACCCTCTACCACTCCTATAGCCCCACTGTTCCTCTCCAATTGCGTAGTTCGTACAATCTCTAATCCTTTATATCAGCACTCTCCCGTACAACTTACCAACCACACATTACAGACAGATACCTCTCGAGTTACAGCATTCGTTTTCATCTCCCTTGCCATTATATAGCGGAACAATGCAGGCACTGTGCCTCTCAATCGGTACTTGGGGTGGATGGATGATTATTTATTTTATAGATCATTAACACTTTATTTTAGTATTTTATTATTTCTTCTTGCTTGGGCTCTATTATTTTTCTCTGCCCTTTTTTCATGGTGATGAATTTTAAATTTGTTATCATTATTATTATATGTAACTAGGTTGGTTGAGAGAAGGTGACCCAGGGAGAGGAATTACTCGTGGGATCCGCGGGACTCGAGGACCCGGGGTTTCGGGAGCCCGGGGGACTTGGGAGACCGGGTGGATTTGGGGTGGTCCACTTGGATCTTTCTGGGGCCCTTTGGGACTCCCTTGAGACCTTGGGGTGGATGGATGCTTATT